>JASDQU010243216.1:22022-68589 GCA_032191745.1 Picea mariana | reverse complement strand
GAGATGAAGTTCCTACTTCTTTGGTGGAAAAAGTTTTAATGGAAAGGGGTGTGGCAAAACCTAAAGAAGGGAAATCTTCAAAACTATCAAGACTGAAACACTTCTCAATATCAAGGGAAGAAAATATATCAATGTTTTCCTCTTTCAATTCAGTCTCAAAGGAAGAGTATTCAATAGGAAACTCTTCAAAATCAAGCTTTTTAGATACTTCAACAGAAGATAAAGGAAGCTTACTTTATAAAACAGTTGGAGCATCAAGAGTAGAATCAGGCAACTGACCAGAAGCACTTGTAGTAGCAACATAAAAATGTTTTTGGGAAGCTTTTCCCTTCTTGATTATCTTCTCTAGGTCAGCCTCAGGTGGTACCAAAGGTAGTTGTGTATTTGATCTTGTATGTCCGCCTTTAGGTGCCAGAGCTGAAACAATGGAGTCGTCAGGTGCAGTCTGCAATCTTCGAAGCACTAAGTTATAATGCACCTTTATAACTAGAATACTGTGTCGTTTTAATCCCAGAGAAAAGTCTTCAAATCATTCCTCGACAACGATGCCAAGAATGTTAGCACTAGGAGTCACCTTCATATTGCATGGAAGGCAAGCCCAGTACCCATCAAGTTATATGTGAATGATAGAGTGTTTTAATGGGTCAAATGGAAAAGGACTCAAATGGTAATGTTTTAACTCAGACAACAAGGCTAGCATGCACGAGAAATTAAGGTCTTGGCTAAATTCTATCAGTAGTTTGGGAGTAAGTATGAATAGAGGGAAAAATTGAGTGAGAGGAGTGTAAGGACTGCTACAAACATCAGGTCTACAAAAGTCTAAGGAAGAAAGTTTCTAATCACAATATCTTCTTGACATCAGAAACTAAGAAAGATAAATAAACATCATGATAATATAATGATCAAACATCCACCATCACATCACCACAATAATTCATGTTTATCCTTCAAAGTATGAACATTTAGCAACAAAAGTAAATAGACTGGAAAGGAATCTTATTTCTATTAGCCAAAAAGTCTTAAGTCCAGTACATTACTAGATCATAGTTACTTCATCAAAATATTACAAAATAAAGGGAGCCTTGCTCAACCATTCGACCCTACTAAAGCAATTGATCTATCTATTTATGACAAGAAAGGGAGGCAACAGCTGGAGGTACGAGCTAGACTATTTCCCTTGAAAATCTCTAAACATTTATTTGTTCTAACAACTAGAATAACAACCTATGCTATAAAACAGGGAAATGTTGGTGACTAATCCAATCATGCTTCTAATTACTTTGATCCTCTTTTTCTGCTCAACTCTTGTTTTTCCATGTGGCCCTTTGGAGCCTGTAGTTGTTTTCAAAATGACAACTGCTACTTCTGTAACTTTCTCCATTATCAACTTATCCAAAAAGTTGTTGGCCTAGTCCTCCTAGATTCCTGGTGTTTTTTGGCAATTTCCTTGGGTAGCAACTCTGGGTAGTGCACCGTAAAACAGAATAAGGAGAGAAGGTAGTGCCACAATACTTCATATATGTGCCAACATTGGTCCTCTGTTGAAATATTAGGTAGTGCCTATGTGTTGCACCTGTAAAATATTCGATAGTTCCATTAGGTAGCGCCCCTGTGTGTAAAAATGCTCCCTGCCAAATATTATGTAGTGCCTATGGGTAGCGCCACTGTGTCGCACCCTTATTCTGATTCTGTTCTCTGTGGAATATTTTGCAGCGCCTTTACGTAGCGTCACTTACGTTGCGTCTGCATACAAGTTTGGGTAGCATTTCCAAAATGCAGCACCTTTCAATCTTGAATATGTATCGAGCAGTATGTGTCCTTTCATGATGACAGAACCATTTTACTTAGGTTCCCTTTACCACTGGGTGAAGATATCACTTAGCAAAAAATTCAAAATCCATATAGCTAAATGCCTAGAAGCTTGTATAGATGGCACAACTAATATTAGCACAATGGTTAACCCTCCCAAAAAGATACATCTTAAAAAGTGGGGCTTACCCTTTACCAACTATTTTTTCATTTTAACAATTAACCTCATACTCTTCCTAGTAGAAAGAGGATCTTCAATTGACACAGTAGACTTCTTCTTTTTGGCATTTACAGGCTTCTTCTGCGTAGTTGTGCTCTCCTTAGTTGCCGGTTTATCATCCTCAATGGAAGCTTTGACCAACACCTATAAATTCCTTTGGGATACCTCGTCTTGAAAGTGTTCTAACTCTGCCTTTAACTTCCTGTTCTGAGACTGAAATCCCATGTTTTGTCTGTAAAGATGCTTCAGTTGTTTATGAAGGGGCAGAGCCTTTCTCACTGCAAACCTTGCCAAGTCAAGGGTATTATTGTAGCCAACCACGAGCTCTTTCATCTGAGCCAAGTGGACCTTGTCTTTTGCTTTAAGACGAGCTATTTCTTTCCTTTCATCTCTATGTTGCTTGATAAGTCTTTTGTACATCTAACTGTCAGGAGGGACAGTGGTATGCTCAGTCTTAATAGGATTTTCCTCAGACTCCTCTTCCTCATGCATGGGAAGTGTCTTTTCCACCTCATCAGGTTTCTCAGTGGCCTTACTTTTACCTTTCTTTCTCTGCATGGTGGCTTCTTTATTTCTTACCACAGGCTCCTCGAAGTGTTTCACAGGGGTTTCCTCTTTTCTCTCCAAAGGTCTTTTAATACCTTTACCTTTCTATACAAGGGATTCTTGTTTTCTTTCGACGGGCTTCTCAATTCCTTTCTCAGAGGTCTTATCTCTCTTTTCCAAAGGCTCTTTAGCACCTTTCCCCTTCTTCTTTTGTACAAGATTTTCTTGTTTATCCTCTACAGGATTTTCAATATTCTTCCCCTTATTCTTTTGAATAGGAATCTTTATTAAGGACTGCTCTCTATAATCCTCCTTAGGAATTGATGACCTTGTGAAAGTTCTTTTAACTTTGATTTCAACTACTAGAGGGGAAGGGGAAAAGAGAAGCTTCTTCCCTCCCTTAGATGTAGCTTTGGTAGAAGGAGGCACCTCTTCTAACCCTGGTGGAGGAGGTGGTGAAAAATATCTGTGTGGAGAAGGACAGACTTCCTCCTCGGCTTCAATGACCTGCTTGTTGACCTCTGACACTTGAACAAGGGCTCTGCCCTTTCTCTTCCTATTGGTCCCTGCTTTGGTAGCACTGGTAGGTGACAAAGAACTTCTCCTCTGTGATTGAGGAGTGGGTGTTAAATCTAACTTAAAATGAGAGGTAACCACAAAATGCTCCCATGAAATATCTTTCTTGCCCAATTCCTCAGATACTAGCATTCTGATTAATATAGAGTGGAAAAGGCTAGAATCCACATCTTTAGATTTGGCACGTATCTTGTCTGACATATTACCTATACTCCTCAACAAGTAATAAGAAATATTCATCTCAACCTTACCAGTAAAATGTAGCAACAATCTTATGTGGTACTAGTATAATGTGTTGAATCTCCCTTCACAAGTAAAGTATCTCTGTATTATCTTTAGTAGTCTATCAAATTGTTCATTCAATTGGCTCCTTGGCATACTTTTGGACAGGTCATTGGCTTGATATTCAGGTTTAAAAATATCTTTTGCATAAGCTGAACTCAAATCCATGGCTTTGAGCCAACTTTCACCTATAATGAGGATCCCTGTTGCAGCTGAGATGGAGGCTTCAATCACTTCGAACTCCAAATCCCCAACCTTAGTTTTCTTACCATCAAACTGTAATGCAAATTGTCTTGCTACCTCTGGATGGCCTCTCTACATGTTCTGACAGAAGAAGAGGCACCCTAGTCTTTGAAAGGCCTCTATTTCGATGGGTTCCATGTTAAAAATAAGCATGTCCACTGGTTTTGTCCTAACTATCTTGCCTCATTTATGTGCCTTCTTCGATTTAGGGATCTCCATGACTCAGACTGAGGGCTTTGTAATGGTTTGGTAATGCTTAGGAGTCTTTGAATCGGGTTTCAAGAATGCAAGGCTGACCCTATACAACTGAGTAAAACGTTTAATTTCGAAATGAAAGGAGGTAGGGGAAGCAACGAGAGGTTAAGAAGCACCTCTGGATAGCGCAACGCATATGCAGAGGATAGACTAGTCTAAAGATTGCAACTTCAAGGGCTAAGGCAGACAAGAGAAATCTAACTCACATACGGGCCATGAGGTTTACAGGTATGAAAAAGAGAGGAGATGAGGCTATCATACAAAGATGAATTTTTATTGCTGTGGAAACTCAACAAAAAAAAAATCTTATCACAAATTTCCTGTGAGGATTAATACACAGAGGAGGTAACAGTGGATACCTGTATAGTAGACACCTCTTGAGCTCTTCAACACAATCATAGGATAAAAATGAGGAAACTTCGGCCTTGGAATCTTGCACAATAGTAATATTTGGCTGACATGTGGTCGCCTGATTAGAGATGGCGAATTCATGTAGCGTAGCATTGTTGTGTTTTCAAAATTAGAAACCGTTATCTAGGAACATAAATGCAAGATATTTTGAAGTCTCTTTAACCGACTTCTGGCACTGAAAACAAGGGATATGGTATCGGTCGTGTCAATCATGACTTGGGGTGGCGGTATGATGAACGTGATGGGCGCTACAGAACTACCTGATGAGTACGCAATGCTTCCAATTCAAAAATATGAATAGATAGGTGAGCGAGGACAATGAGGCATGCTTGTGAGGTCATGAGTGAGGAGAGAGGTGTTTCACATCATCTTGATCATGGGAGGTATCGACCTAGGGGAAAATCATGAAAGAGACCAAAAAGAATAAACCATGAGCTAAAAGGGTTCAAGGATAAAAAAACAAATTCATGATCAAAACATGAGCTGTGACTCAAAAGTTTAGTCATCCATTGTGTCCTATCAAACATAACTTTAAAGGGATGAAAAAACTATTTTTTATTTAAAAAATTAAAATCCAAGGCTTTAAAAAAGATAAAAACAAACTAGAAGACCAAAGGCAATTTAGTGTGATAACAAAATGGACACAAGATTGCATTGGAAGACCTTGGATAGCATCTCTAATCAATGGTCAAGAAGCTGGATTCTTTCAAGCCACCAGAGGCCTTCGGCAAGGCTTCCCTCTCTCCCTGCTCCTCTATGCCATTCGTGCATTGGTGCTAAGCTTCCAACTAGACCATAGTCAACACCTTCAAGAGATAATGGGACTAGGCATCTTCAGAGGGGTCGGGGACATCAATCACACTCAGTTTATTGATGATACCATCCTTCTTGGAAGTGCAAGAAACATATTGGACAACAAATTCAAATATGAGCTAGACAAGTACCAAGCCATTTCAGGCAGCAAAATCAATTACACGAAGAGCCAAATCTATGGCTGGAACTGCACACCGAGGGAAATGAATGACATCACCCAAATTCTGGGAATAACGGGAAAAACTCAATGGGATTCCTTCAAATACTTAGGAGTCTCCATCTTTAATACCTCCGCCAAATCCTCTTACTGGGTGCCCCTAGTCGACAAAGTCCAAGCCAGAATAAACACCTGGGGCTCAAGATGGTTAAATCCAGCAAGTAAACTTGTCCTCATAAAATCTATCCTATCAATCATTCTAATCTATCAATGCTCAATCCTACTGGCACCCAAAGGCATTATCTCCAAAATTGAAGCCCTGTGTCGATTTCTTTGGAAAGGAGGGAAAAACAAAGACAACAAGCTCCCACTGGTCAGTTGGGCGAAAATATATCGTCCCATCCACAAAGGAAGTCTTTAGCTCCGTGACTTGCACATTCAAAACCTGGCCCTAGGAGCGAAACTACTTTGGAATGTAGTATCAGGGAGGAGCTCTTAGTGCAAAACAACTATTTGGAAGAAATATTTCATTGGCTCGAGACTCCGATGTCTCGATTCGCCCCCTAAAACTATTCACGACTCCCCGATCTTCTCTGTCCGCTCAAAATCACACACCTTCTTCGCTCCTGCTCTTACTTGGATCCCAGACAATGGGAAGAAAATACGAATCTGGGAATATTCCATAATGGGGGATCCCCCGATCGATACTGTTCCAGGCATGACACTTCTAAAAGCCTCTCTAAAAGCTCAAAATATCAGCACCCTCTAGGACATCTCCCACTGGAAAAGTGACAGATCCAAAGACTGGACGAGTTGGAACATCCCTAATTGCCCTCCCCATTTACATGGGGAAAACGAGCTATTGATTACTTTGCTTCGAGGGAAATCCCCAATATCCAAAATAATCAGGGACCAACGAGGCTAGGGTACCCATTCAGGGAACTACACAGCAGCAACCAACTACAACTTCCTCAAAGCAGCGACCCAAGCTCTAGGAGATTCGACACTTTGGAAATAAATCTAGCGAGTCAAAAGTCTACCCAAAGTGGATTTCTTCATTTGGACATTAGCACATAATAGTATCCTAACCAATGATAACCTTAGGAGTAAAGGCTGGGAAGGCCCCTTGTGACGCCCTCTGTGCCACTCCCATGAAGAATCAGCTAACCATCTGCTCCTTAACTTCCCTTTTGCAAAAGAAGTTTGGAGCTCTGCCTTGTCAGAGTGGGCCCCTTCCGTCCCTTTTCCCCCAGATATTCCTTCCTTGCTAAGAAACTGGACCACTTTATGCCCCTTCCAGCTCAAATCTGAAGATCAAATTAAATGTTGCTGGTTGACCTTCCCTAAAATTTTCCTCTAGAAAATATGGCTAGAAAGAAACGCCCGCATTTTCCGAAACCAAACCTCCACCCCCAACCAGGTAGCTGTCAAATTCAAGGCCCTCCTGGGAAACTGCCTCTCCTTCCTCTAGTCAAATTCTAACATCCAAACTCTCTCATCCTCTGAAGAAGCCTGGATCATAGTCTTGCTCCAGATCTAAAGTCTCTTCCTCCTTCCCCCAAGCCCCTTGAATCATGGGCAGTACATATGAAGCAAGTGGAGCTCGAAGAATGGAGGCACACTCAACACAAACACTTCATTTTCTTTGATGGAGCTTCGAAAGGAAACCTAGGGGCAGTAGGTGTGGGAGGGGTTATCTACGACCATGTTGAAATTCGAGAACTAGTCTACTCCTAGGGACTAGGGGAAGAAACCAATAACATAGCAGAAGCTCTGAGTCTCTGGAAAGGACTCGGCCAAGCCCGGAAGCCAGACATCAATGAAATCATGGTGATAGGACACTCTCGTATCCTAATCCAAGCCCTGGTCACCAACTCGTTGCCAAACCAAATGAAACTTCGACAAATCTCCAAGAAAATTCAGAGGCTCTCTAACTCCTTCAGAAAAATTGATTTTTTTCATGTCCTCTGGCATTTAAACGACGAAACAGACCAGGCACCAAACACAACTGTCCCCTTGAGAAAGGGTCAACTCTCCCTCAATGGGACCCTGTCTCTCGCCTACCTTCCTTAGCGGCAGGTGACGGGTGGTCTGCTGGAAATCCGGAGGCAGGTGGCACTTGGATCCTCCTCGTGCCCTGACTCGTGGCAAACCCTCCCTGTCACACTGGCCCGACACTTCCCTTGCACGCTGGTACTTCATCCCCCAACTCGCGTCTTTTCGCTCCCTCCCACATGATCCTGCCCTCATGACCCTCATGCTACTTTGTACTGAGCCCATCCCCCTCCCGCATGACGCCCGAGCAAGGTTCCTCCGTCTCATGGCGCCGCACGTTCGCGTTGAAGATAAATCCAAGGGGGCAGCTGCTTGCAACTCATCTCTCTGCGGTGATTGTTTGTCTTGCTCATCCGATTTTGTTTTCTCCTTCGCCCTACTCTCTTCCTCAGCTTACCCCCCAGCCCATCCAATGGCCTCCAGCTCCAACTCCACTGCTCCCCCTAGCCCCTCCCTCTCTCTGGAACAGGAAATTCGCACTCTGAAGTGAACTCTCAGCGCGCATAGGGGATTTCTCCTCCGACTGGACGAGGAAAGTGGTCAACGTTTCGAGATGCTCGAGGAAGACTTAATTCAACTCAGAGAAGAAGCGGTAGAAGCCCTCACGTTCACGACGCAACAGGTCAATGGAAAAATTGTTGAATTCGAAGAAACACTGGAAAAGGTGGAGCTCCAAGCCACCACGATGACCCTCCAGACTGATGCAGGGATGAAGGCTCTGCTGAACGAAGGACCCCGAAATCCGGATTCACAAGCTTAATTATGCTCCTCTCCACTGATGGTAATGCCCCTTTTTTGGTTCTCTAGCAGGTTCAATGTAAACAAGATTTTAGCTCCTTTTTTATTATGAGGGTGACACAATGTAAGCAGGTTTTTAACTTGTTAGTAGCCAAGTTTTGGTTTCTATGACAGAATGAGAATTTTTGGGCTTTATATCAAGGTAGATATATATGTAATCTTGGAATCCATGCACAAGATGCATGTCTGAATTTTGTAGATGTTATCACACTGGTCATACCATTGCTTCTTTAATATAATCTCCACTTTCTTGTAAAATAATAATAATAATAATAATAATTTATATTGTTTTGCAGATTTTAATAAATGAAAAAACTCAAATATTTGGAAGTACTGAAAAACAAAATCTACACTTTCAAAGCATATTTATTTTGCTTAATTGTTTAATGGGTTTAAATTTCTGGATCAAATCTTTCAGATGTAACATGAAATCATAACTTTCTAAAAAAATTCTTATCATATTTGTGCACTTATCAACTTTCTTTTATTGTTCAACTAATTTGGAACGAGGATAATAGGCGGCAGCTTACCGATTTAAATACAGCTGGCATTGTAAGAAAACGCATCGAAGTCGTAACGTGAATCATTCTATTATTGAGATTGCGAAGCCATCGCAGAAAAAGGAGAAAACAGATTTGGGTTTTGACCTACGCGCCATTATATAGAGATCGAGATCGGTAATTGGAGTAGTTAAGTAACAGGCGGATACTACGGCATCTTTAAATGCAATCAATATGCGTTTGTGCCCGGGGGTTTACGTCGCGTTGAAAGTCTGATATATGTAAACATATTAATTGTCCGACACTATTTATTAGATTATTTGGGTAGACATCTAATATTTAAATTTCTCATGTTTGTTTACATTATTTTAATATCTTAACAGTAATAAGATTAGCTTATATAATTTTGCAGATTTTACCAAGTAAAGAAGTTCAAGTCGTTACAAGTCTTCAATTAGTTTAATGTTTAATAATAATGAAATTAATTTTTACATTTTTAAAATTTATTTATATTATTTTAATTTTTTAATAATAATAAGATTAAATTATATAAGTCAAATTCTGTTAGTGTTATTGGATTTTGAGGGTTTACTTATGTAAGAAGTTCAAAACTAGTGTTAGTAGAGACAAAAAAAACCAACCATAATAAGGGTTAATGTGACTCACACACCATAGACATAACTAACACCCTAACAAATAAAAGAAATATTAAATTATATATTCTTGCAGATTTTAACCAGTGAAAAAGTTAAAATCTTTGGAAGTACTTAAGCCTTTGTAAAGTGAAAAACAAAATCTGCACTTAAAAAATTGATTGGGAAGTCCTTAAACCTATTGAGAAGTGGAAAAAAAAACATTATATACTTTCTAAAATTTAATTTTCATCTTTTAATTTTTAATAAAATTTAGAAGTAATATCTCTTGGGTTAAGAGGGGGTAATGTTTTTAGAGGTGTAAACTTTTTTTCAAGGGTTTTCAATCTAAAATGAATATTTTTTTTCATAGAGTTTATAACTTTATATTTGTTCTTTATATATGCCATGTGTCAACTCCATGTTGAACATGAATGGAATTACAAGTCTACCTCATACTAAGCAACACATTATTGAAATGTTTTTTTTACTATTAATTGCTTTATATATATATATATAAAGTTTTTATTGAAATACTTTATTTATTCTCCATCCAAACACTCTTTTTTATTATCATTTCAACTTTATTTTTCAAGAAGTTAGAAGTTTTAAAATTTTATATAGAGGTTCAAAACCTACACATTCATATCTTTTTGTTATTAATATTTTCTTAAATTTCATTTGTCAACTCAGTATTAATATTAAGTATTGAAGGAATTACACATTTCCCTCATATTGAGAAGTATAAAACATCCTATTTTTTTTTAATTTTAAATTATTTTCTCACATTCTCAAGTTCTTCAACACACTTAAGCCTTTAAAAAAGCTTTAGGCTAAAAGTTCTAAGAAATGACTATTTTTCAGTGGGACATTTGCCCAAAATCCGGTGAGAAATTGTTAGATTCGTAGATTTGAGTGATTATTTCTGTATAATCCAAGTGCCCCGGGGATTTTTCAACATACTAAAACCATTTTTGTATTCAGAAATAAATTTTGAATAACAAAATATAGTGATTCCTGTAAATTTATATTACCAACCAGTAAAAAAAAAACTTTTAGGAAAACAGCCAAACAACTTCTTTTAAAAAACAGGAGAAAGTTGAAATAACTTGAGAGCTTAGTGTGAAAGTTTCCATGGCAAGCATTTCAATGAGCGCAACATCTCAACTGGAGTGGTTGCATTGAACAATACGGATTCAAGTGGGCACTTTTTCACATAAAAATATCACACAATACCAATATATTCATGTGAATGACCAACCCGGGATTAAGTAAAATTAAACAGAAAAAATTTAAAAGACAACAAAACATATAATGATTAGAATACTACATAGATATAAAATTGATTAAATTTAACTTTATAATTTGTAAACGCTATACTAATCGATTTACTTTTGTTCTACGGACTGAATTAATGAGTCTGATCAATTCAAGATAAAACAAAACATATAATGTTCAGAATACTACAAAGATATAATATTGATTAAATTTAACTTTATAATTTGTAAACGCTATAATAATAGATTTACTTTTGTTCTACGGACTGAATTAATAAGTCTGACCAATTCAATTTTCTTTTAGGTTTTTGTTTACTGGGGTAAAGTTTTGTTTTGCTTTTGTTGTTTAACTTTAACAATGGGCTTAAATTTCTGGATCAAAATTTTCAGCAGTAACATGAAATTAAAACTTTATTTTGCTTTAGTGGGTTTAAAATTCTAGCTCAAAGTTTTGAGCAGTGACATGAAATTATAACTTTTTCAAAAATTATTTGCCAAACTTATTGTTCACCTAATTTGGAGCGAGGATAACAGCTGCAGCTTACCGATTTAAATACAGCTGGCATTGTAAGAAAATGCATCGAAGTGGTAAGGTGAATCATTCCATTATTCAGATTGAGAAGCCATCGCAGCAACAGGAGAAAGCAGATTTGGGTTTTGACCTATGCAAGATTTATAGAGATCTGTAATTGGATTAGGTAAGTAACGGGCGGATAATGTGGCATCTTTAAATGCAATCAATATGCGTTTGTGCCCGGGGATTTAAGTCGCGTCGAATGTCGTGTAAGCATATTAATTAAACAAATCGAAATATTGGCAGGTGGTAACTAATTGTCGGACATTATTTATTAGATTATTTGGGTCGACATCTAACCCATTGTGCTTGCACAGCGACAAGCAAACACATTATTTATTAGATTAATTGGGTCGACATCCAGTTTTTACATTTTTAATGTTTATTTACAATATTTTAATGTTTTAATAGTAATAAGATTAATTTATATAATTTTGCAGATTTACCGAGTGAGGAAGTTCAAATCTTTGGAAGTACTTAAACATTTTATAAAGTGAAAAACAAAATCTACACTTTCAAAAAATTGATTTGGAATTCCTAAAACCTATTGCAAAGTGAACAAAAATAATTGGACTTCTTAAAATTTAATCTTCATCCCTCAACATCAAATAAATTTAGAACTGTAATAAATCTGTATTAATCTAAAAATAATATAAATCTACACTAATTTCCGTTGTGCAGTGAGAGACCGAGCTGTTGATGTCTTATAACATTAAATTTAAGATTTCTTACCGTGAAAGAAACGGTAATCGAGTCGTGTCATGTTTTCAAGTGATGTTATACTATGTTGATAAAAGATAATGATACTAAATGTATACTCACTGTTAAAAGATAATGATACTAAACGTATACTCACTGTTAAAAGAATAGATTTTTTTTTAAAGAAAAAAGACTTATATTAAGAAATATAATAAGTTTTTTTACAATTGTTCTTTTCAGCAATCCAATTCTTCCAAGGTTCTGTTTAATAGACAAAAATGTTCTGTTCTTATACCAAAAAAACACAGTGAAACTGCCTCCTGTCACTGATAAAATCACAGGCATCCATATCGTAATACATCCAGCCATAACAATAGTAATTACAGTATTCTAGCTTAAAAAACAGCATCCCAAAGTCTTCCCTGCATCAATCCTCTAATGATTTAGAGCTAATCTTTCAAAGGAGTTCGGTTGACCTTCCAAAACCTTTGCAAAAAAGATACCATCTTCTTCAAATCATAGAGCATCCTTTGAAAGTTGATCAGCAACTTGGTTGTATTCTCTATAAATATGTTTGGCTTCAAGCTGATGAAAACTCCCGCTCAGAAGTCTAATCTTTTCCATCCAAGACTGCAGAGAGATTACCTGTAAGTTACCATCATTAGCAAACCAATTGATAACAATCTTTGAATCTCCAACCAGATATAGCCTTGTAATCTTTTTATATTTTGCCAAAAACAACAAAACCCATAAAGCAAGGAGTTCTCCCCTAGTATTGGTACCCCTGCCACAATGCATTTTTAATCTGAAACTACCCAACACTAGATAGTTTTAAAAAGAACCCGCCCCACATTTTAAACCTTTATCTTGTGAGGCTCCATCAAAAAAGCCTACAGCCAAATTCCAATCCAGGTAGGGTGGTCTGTCTATCCTTCTAGTGTTACTACCCTGTGTGACTTTTAGTGCACCCAAATCCTAAAGAATACACTTGATATGACCAAATTAGGAGATAAATCTTCAAAGATGACCATATTTCTATGTTTCCACACCTCCCAACATATGAAACATGGTATTTCATTACCATTATCCTTCTTTTTAAACCACTTTGAAAACAATCTGCCATCTGGATCCCTTCCAAGAACTGACTAATTTTAAGTCCTTTAAAACTAACTTCTAGATAACCTTAATGAATTTGTATTCCACAAAAAGGTGGAACATTGTTTCCTCACTAATCCCACACAATACACATCTACTTGGCCCATTAAAACCTCTTTTTTTCAAATTTTCCCAAGTAAGAATTCTCTTCTCTAGCATTAGCCAAAAAAACAATTTAACTTTTAAGGAAACAATTCATTATACCAAAATCAAGGTTCCACTTCCCTTAACTCCACCATTTGAACTTTATAAGCAAGATTTGCATTGACATGTCCCCATTTTTGTGTCCCAAGACCAGAAACGAGTATCTTTTTTATTATTTAGTACAATAAGCCCATAACAAAATTATTCCTCTCCTCTTTTTGAGCCTTAGTGACTCAAACTTTTTCCAACTAGTAACATTTATATCCTCCACCTCACTAGTCCCAACTTCTGCTAGAAATTCAATCCCTTGGGCCTTCAAATTCAGGATAAGATTCTTTGACATCTTGTAATAAGTATGTGAACCCACCATAGGATCAGAACCAATTCTAATATCCCTCCCACTCCTAGGCTTGCAAACCAACCAATTTGTTATAATTAATAAAGAAGCACTGAGTGCTCTCCAGAAATTTGAAGAAGAAAACCTCCCTTGTCTGAACCACTCCTCCACTGTTTTCTTCTTAATATATTTTTTAATCATCACTTAATGCCAAAGACCAGGCATCATAAGACAATGCCACAGGCTTTTTGTTGTGAAGACTTTCTCAAAAGAAAATATATTTTGTAACCCCCACCCACCAAAATTTATTGGTTTTGCAAGCTTTTTCCAGCTTGCCAAATGCATCCCTTAAATAACTTTTTTTCTGGACCACAAGAAACTAAACATCCTATTTCTAATGCTGTTCAATACAGTTTTTTGGATATTTTCCATGGAAATCCATAAACAGAAATACTTTCAAGAACAACATTAACCAGGATCACCCTATCCCCTAAAGAGAGCCATCTGTGACTCCAGCTCATAATTCTTTTATCAATTTTTTTCTCAAGCCAGATCCAATCCAATCTAGAATAACAATTTGGTTTTAAAAAGAACCCCAAGTACTTACAACCTTATTCAACTGTTTTGATATCATAAGGCAAGATCGCTTTTATCAAATCCAGTTCATCTGCTTCCCACCAAGCTTCTAAAATACTGACTTTTGAGTGCTAAAAATCATTCATGTCGCTTTACAAAATAGCTCCAAAACCTCCTTGAAGACTTCCCACTCATCTAATTTTCCATTCCGAAATAGAATATCATCCACAAACATCAGATGTGTAATGTATAATCCTCTAGCCACATGAATACCTTCAATGTTCTTTTCCTTTACATTTTCCTGAATAGTTGTACTTAAACCTTCTACGATAAGGAGGAATAGTAAAGGGGATAAGGGGCACCCTTCCTTAAACCCCCTGTACTGTTAAAGAAACTGGAAGGCTTGCCATTTATCAAAACAAAAAAATTTGCAGATGATACACAACCTAAGATCCATTTGGTAGCTTCTAAACTCATACCTACCTTTAATAAAACAAGGCTTAAAAAGCCTCAGTCTACTCTGTCATATGCCTTAACCAGATCCAGTTTTAACCACAGAGATTTTAGGTTTTTTACCTTTATATTGTGTGGCACCTCCTGAGCAACACCTTCAACATCAATAATTTGTCTGCGTTCAAGGAATCTGAATTGCTCCTTTGAGATTCCAACAGAAAGAGCAGTTTTTATCCTGGCAGCAATAATTTTAGTAATGATCTTGTAAGACAAGTTACATAAAGCTATTGGTATAAATCCACCAAATGATTCTGGCTTATTAGTATTAGGAATGAGTGCGATAAAGGTAGCATTTAATGCACCATAACCTCTACGTTGCCTCGTGGACTCTTCCACCATATCTAGTAAATCATTACCTAGTAAATCAAAGAAAGATAGAAAAAACTCGACAGTCTAGCCATCCGGCCTTGGAATCTTTGACACCTTAAAAACTTTGAGGGTTTTCAGTAATTCTTCTAAAGTAACAGGCTTGACCAATCTAAATCCTTCTTCCTCTGAGAACATTCTTGGGTAGTTTCTTAAAATATCAAGTTGATTACAGATAACAATATTATTTTGTGCCTTAAACACAGTTTGGAAATAGTCCACAACTTCTTTATGTAAGTTAGGAATATCAGATATTATTGTTCCATCCTCCTTGGTAATATCCCATATGGAATTAACCTGCTTCCTAGCACTAGCATAAGCATGAAAATACTTTGTGTTCCGATCACCCATGACCAACTAGTTAATTCTACTCTTCTGTCTCCAAGCTTCCTCCTCCTATCTTAAGAGAAGTAATTTTCTTTTTTTATTTTTCCATAACCAGTTCCTTTATAGACTCCTACACAAATCCCCCTGGGAACTCAGAGTATAAAGATTCCAAGTCCAATTCAAGATGTACCAATTCTTCCTTTGCAACCGCATTTTTCTTCCTTTCCAAAACAATCACTAACATCTTCAATAACTTAATATTTTTAACTAAAGAGTCTGTTAAATTTAAAACCTATGTTCCCAACAAACCAATCCAGATGGATCTAACAAAAGCCACAAAATCAGGATCATCAAGCCAAACAAAATTAAACTTGAATGGATATTATACCTGGTCTTTAACTATTTCCAAATGAAGGATCACTGGAATGTGGTCTGATATCTTTGCATTACACACCCAAGATCTATATCTCAACCCTGAATCCACTAACTTCTCATCAATCTGAAACCTATCCAATCTTTTAGCTATGTAGTTCCGTCCCCTTCTCCCATTCCTCTAAGTAGGTAACAATTTAACCGCGCAACATCCACCATCCCCCCTTATTGTATCAAATGGGAGAAGTATAGATGGAGTGGATCCAATATGGTATTCTCTCCCCACACTTCCCTACACGACGTAGTTAAATTTAGATCCCCCCCAAAACAAGATTCTTCTCATTAAAGAGCCCTTCCTTTTTAATTGACTCCCGAAAAACCTGTCTCTCTGAATAAGGGCCATAACAGTTGAGTAAATTCAATTTTTGTTTAATATATTTCACTGTACCTTCCATCAAGATCCCTATAGAAGTCACATAAGCATTGAAATCAACTTTACGTTGATTCCATGCCGAAAGAAACCCACAAGAAAGTCCACTTGATTCCACCCCATAAAATAACTAGTTTGGAAGTAACTTAACAAACAATCCTCTCTCATTTTATTCACTTACCATAGTTTCCTCAATAAAAGGGACATCCAGCTTAAACAACTCTAAATAAATTTTGAGGGCCAAATACCTATCAGAGCTCCCCACACCCCTAACATTTAGAGTTTCCACTATCATTGTTTAACCATCGCTAGGGCTTTATGATCTCTAATATCCCTTGCACCATCCATCACCCCACCTCTAGGAACCTCTAGAGCCTCCCTCTCCTTCACTAACTTCCTCGCACTACGAGTTTTAAGAGGAGAAAACTCTTTTTATAAACCGCCAAGAACAACCCCTTTTAACAAAGAATTCTCGACTCTCAAACCCCTTCCCCATTCCTTGCTAGAAGACTCGTTCTTCCCATACCTTTCTATAGGTTTTGAAAGTAGATCACCAGCATCATAAAACTGCAAAGGTGTCTGAGAAAGAACATCCCGATAATACGTGTTACAACTGATAACAGACTCCTCCGCCTCCAAAAAAAAAAAGGAGTTTGTCGGCCACCACCAGTATTAGATATCGATGATGAAACCCCACCCATGTCACACCTAGAATCCTTTTCCAACTGCCAAAAAGGCTCAGCAAAGACACCCTTAGTCTTGGAGCCTTCGTCACTACAACCTGTACCCGCGAGAACCCTATCCACACTAAAAAAACTCGTCACATTATATTCTTGTTTATCCCCCAATCCATCCCCCACCACTTCAGTTCGACTCCTCTCAACCTGCCAAGCTTCCACACACAAAGGTGGCAACTCCTCCCTTTCCACCAAGAGCCCACTCATAAACGAAAGTGAGGACCCGTCTCCCCTGGGCTGGGATTCCCCTCCTCTAATCGCTCCCTCAAATCATCCACCACCTTCCTCTTCACATTTGAAATGCCTTTCACATCAGGACGCCCCCCTCCCACCCCAATCTCATCCTTCTCAACAACACCTGACACCTCACTAGACCCTTGCAACAACTCCTCCCTACAACAAAGCATTACAACCGCTCTTGCACTGCCAACATCCCCTACTTCCCCTTTACTAACACACTCATTCAAGTCTTTTACTAAAGATGAGCCCTTACTCCCAAAATCAATGAAATCAAACAAAATCAAAGGTAAAAGAGGTTCCTTATCAGATAACTTACTAGGGCCCAAAGCACTATCCATACACTGTGTAGACAAGAAATCATTCCAAACTACAAATTTGTTCTGCCTCTTAGCCTTCTACTATGCTTCACCTTTACCCGAAACTGGTGCTTCCGCAAGATCCCTCATGCATTGATGTCGAAGATGGCCCGTCCCTTTACAGACAACACATCTGAAAGGGACCCCCAGGTAATCAAGATGTTGTTGGTAAGTATTACCACACAAATCAATATCTAAGTTGGTAGGAAGCCCATCAAATGTGTCCATTTCCACTAGGATTCTTCCCATCATTCTGTCTTACCCCTCCACCAACTTTAGATCCACATGTAAAAAATTTCCCATCACATCTCCAATCGCTCTAAAGGCCTCCACATTCCAAAACACTAAAGGAAAACTTGTCAAAAGCATCCACAAATGTATGTATCTGAATTGTTCCTTTAATGGATTGAAGGCTATGTGCCAACGCTTTAGCATCATGCTTCCTGCCCTCACCACCCACATCATCTGTAGAATCAACTCTGCATCCCCCATAGCTTTGAACATAAAACATAACCAACCTTTTATAAGAACAAATATCTCCAACGCATAACCCAGTAATGAGCACCAACTCTTCGCCCATTCAGAAATGTCCCTAGCACACAAAGCTCCATTTCCAAACCTCCCCACTAGGCCCCTCATAGCAATACTACTAGCTTCCTCCATACCAATGTCGCGGTTGAGGGTGATCCAAAACATACCCTTCTCCTTCCACGCTCTCCAACTAGCATGGCTAATAACCTCCACTCTGCTCCTATTAAAAATCCCTTCTTTTTGCACTACTCCCTCCACTGTATCCACACATGACCCACTGCCCTCAACACCCATAAACACCTTTCGACACATGTACAAGTCTTTCCCCTCGCAGCTACGTCTAATGGCCTTTTTAACACCCCCTGGGCATCTCCTACACTCTCATCAAAAGACTTCTTCACCGAAGCATACAAATATGGAGGTTTTGTTGCCCCTTGAGACGTTGCCTCAAAACTTAGGCATTCTTTCATCGTCTTCTCCCCTAGACCATCCTTCTACACATAAAATGAAGAATGAGGCTTTGAATAGACAATAAGCCTACTAACCCTACCCAAATCTCAAGCTCATAGTTCTTCGTTGATCCCAAAAGGTCTTGGATCCTTCACCATGCACAACTCTTCGACACTTGTACCCAACTCATCCCGATCCTCCATCCCAACCATCGCTTTCTCAACCCTATATCCAACCCCTATTAAATTTTTCTCATACAGGTATAATTCATCCCTATACACATCATCAGATTTGTACAGGCCCTCCTGACTCCACCAAGGATCATCACCTAGGACAATCTCCAGATTTTGTACAACTGTTGCCATTTGACCCTAGAAAAAGCATAGTCTTTCGACCTTCGTACCAAAGAAATTACCCTACTTTGAACCCCTTTAACTCCTATCTACCCTCCATCAAAACCATCTCAGCTCCCACTTCCACTCTAGACTCAAATTTCAATGAATCATCTCCAACCAACACCTCTATCCCTAACCAACATCCCTAGGGACTTGAACCAGACCCCTATGCATCCTTAGGGTTTCAGAAAGTTTTCCCATCAACTCCAACCTGTTAAAGAATAGATATATCAATGATTAAATTAAACTTGATAATTTATAATTTGTAATCGGTCAAATAATTGATGTCACAGGGACCTTTCTTCTCTGGAGTGAGTTAATAAGTCTAACCAATTCAATTTTTTATTAGGCTGTCTTACATTTTTTATAATGGGGTTAAGTTTTATTTTGTTGGGTTGTTTAACAATGAGTTTGCATTTCTCGATCAAAGTTTTCAGCAATAACATGAAATTAGAGATTTATTTTTCTTGGTTGTTTAGCAATGGGCTTAAATTTCTTGGTCAAACTTTTCAGGAGTAACATGACATTAGGAATTTAATTTGGTTGGTTGATTAGCAATGGGTTTAAATTTCCCGATCAAAGTTTTCAGCAGTAACATGAAATTATAACTTTCAAAAAAATTTATAATACAACTTTTTAAAGAATTCTTATATATAACTTTTTAAAAAATTATTAGGATATTTTTCTACTTATCAAGTAATTTGGAATGAGGATAATTGGCCCCATGTTACCCATTTAAATATAGGGGTGAGTGACAATGCAAATCTCAAAAAACAATAATCTGTTAACTTGGAGGGATTATTCAAAGTACTTTTACAATGAATTTGAATATGATGTAAGAAGGTGATACTTAGGAAATTGAATTTGCTTTCCAAATATACAACTTTTATTAGTAGAAATTGTGAATAACTATGTCAAATGGGGTCTATCTATTTTGGAATTTTTTAATATTAATATAATATATTTTAAAAAATTATCAAAGTCAATATATGCTTGAAATTACAACGTTTGTGATGACATAAATAAGAGAAGTATGCATTCTAGGATATTGATATATGTGAAGACAAAAATAGATTAAAAATAGTAAACAATATTAATTTTATTTTTTATATATATTTGAAATATGCATAATTGACTATCTCTATAGTTTCATCAACAACTGAATTGTTTATCCTATAGAAAAATAATTTCAAAGAAAAAGATATAGAGGGGTATTTACAAAAATGGAGGTTTTCATCAATTTGTAGATCGAACCACTAGGTTTGTGATCGTGAACCGAAATCAGAGCCAACCAAGTCAAAACACATGTTGTCAATCCCGCCCCCAAAAAATTGAATTCAAAAGAATGCATATGCGTTCTTAGGAGAGAGCATACGCTCTAGGAATGTGCATGTGCCCGAGGAACGTACCTGCATTCCTAATAACGTGCACACGTTCCTAATAACATGTATTTTCTCTTATAAGTTATCCCCCTGTCCCTCTCTCTCTCCTACATCTACCCCCC
This sequence comes from Picea mariana, assembly GCA_032191745.1. Taxonomy (NCBI): domain Eukaryota; kingdom Viridiplantae; phylum Streptophyta; class Pinopsida; order Pinales; family Pinaceae; genus Picea; species Picea mariana. The sequence goes on along the minus strand of JASDQU010243216.1, from coordinate 48,309 downwards.
TATTTATCTCCCTCTCACTCTCCCTCTGTCTCTCTCTCTCTCCTTCACACTCCTACACATGGTGAGACCTAGTGTTATAGCACAAAATTCGACACCTATGCATTTGTTCCATGACCTAAAAATTTCCCAAAGATTAATAGACATTGGCTTGGGAGATTTCCCGAGCCAACACATAGATAAAATTTATTACAACTCGTAGTCAAGTAGAGTGGTGAGATGAAAGGTTTAAATGCTCAAGGAATATGTATACAAAGTATACTAGGTGGCTAATTACATCTTTGGGTATTGTTTACATCTAGAACAAGCTTAACACTATGAAATTAAATGACTTTAAATCCTAGGCATGGTTAGGGTCGTTCACCCTACACACACACATACATTGAGTTGTGTGGAACAATTACAAGAAAAATAGGTGGTTGACATGTTAATTTTAAATAATATATCCATTACTTAGTCCGAGTTATGGAGTATTATTACTCTATGGACTTGATTCATTGGGATGAAAAAATCATATATATATATAGAGAGAGAGGTATTAAGTTATTAACTGCATGAAAACTATATTTTGGGATGTGGCTTGATCTAATTAAGAAAGACATTGTTAATGAGACTAAAATAATTATACAATAAGATATATATGTGTGTGTGTGTGTGTGTGTGTGTGTGTGTGTGTGTGTGTGTGTGTGGATGAAGTGGTTTATTATCCATACAGTAGATAGTAAATTTGTCAAATTAATATCAGAGTAAGATCTAGTAATTTTACCTCTATTATAGTCCCAAAATAAAATGTTCTTACATGAATAGATAATGATAAGTGTATACCTGTAAGTGTATTCCATAACATAGAAGACCTGGAATGTGATGAAGTTGGATAGAGGAATCTTCGAGCTTCCATGAAGACACCATGGAAACCGTAAATAAATAAAATAGTGGAATGATGATTACATTTACGTAACAGACATTGTGCATACTAGATGAAAGATAAAACAAATAATCGACTAAATATGGATTAATTAAGAAAAATGTGTGTTAGCAGAGACATTACAAACTTGTAAAAACACAACAACTATGTTAGACATGTAGCAGAATAGTAACAAGTCAATGAGATTTCTAGAGAATAAATAGAGCACTGTGGTGAATTTATCAAAGGTCGGGTTGAACAAACTAGTACATGATATTTTAGAAAGGGTTTATTTTTTTGGTAGTCCCAAACAAGATACTTGTGGAAGATTTTGTGTGTAACATTGAATCTTACATCTTATCTAAAATAAATAGAAAATGTTGAATCCATTAGGAAAGAATGCATGGTAGTGCTAAGATCCTCTAAACCACCAAAAATCAATTTTTATAAGGATGACAGAAAATGTCTATGGGATTTGAGAAACATCTAATACATTGAGATACCCAAGGCTAACAAGGGGAAAACTACTGTCATACTGGATGGAATAGATTACCATAGAAAACTCATGGAGCACCTCACATGTTGAAGCATTCGAGGAATCAATAAAGACGTTGGGAACAAACTAATGTCTGTAGTGTTCACTGTGATCAAGTGTTCATCCCTTTATGAATCAATTATGTAATATTCTATATATAAAAAGTATGAAGAAAAAAAATAAAATGCTAGAAATGGCAGATGAACGACAATATAACTAGAACAACACCACAATAATATTGAAATGATACTAGAATAACACCAGAAAGAGAAATTTGATTACTGAGAGCAATGTTCACTTGCCTCTTCGAGGGGGAAAACTCCAGTCGAGCAGAGCACTACTACAATACTATCCAAGACAAAAGTTCTCATACCCTCGACTCCTATTTATACTAAATATGTCTATCAAAAGAACCATCTAGAGGAAGATCCTTCTAGAAGTGGAAGCTTCTATTAGGTCTTCTTACATTCAACTTATTATTCCTTATTGCTAGGCATTATTAATATTGACCTTTATTACATCGAAATATATTATTCTACCTACGTGAGGGGTTAGGTCCTTAACATGTCCTCCCCCTAAAAAAAAACCTTGTCCTCAAGGCTTGAGATGTGGCAATTGTTGCAGAATGGTAGCTGGTTCCCAAGTGGCATCTGTTGAGGTTGTATCTTTCCACTGGACTAACACTTCCTTGATGGTTCTCTGATGCAAGCAACGCTCACGCTGGTCCAAAACTGCTTGTGGCTGTAGCCAAATGGAGCCTTCTTCGTCCAACTCGGGAAGTTTGGTTTGAGTTTGGCACTTAGTACCAATCACCTTATTTAAGAAGCAAACATGAAAAACAGGATGTATCTTAGAATGACTGGGAAAAGATAACTGATAGGCCATCTATCCCACACGCTTGAGAACGGTATAAGGACCATAAAATTTGGGCACCAATTTCTGACAATGGTCAACCTTGAGGGAATTTTGCTTGTAAGGTTGCATTCGAAGAAACACCTGATCCCCTTATGCAAATCGATGTTCAAAGAGACCTTGGTCTACTTGTTGCTTCTTGCAATTTTGTTCCATGACCAAATTCTCTTTGAGGGAACAGAGAATAGCCTCTCGAACTGTAAGCGTTTGGTCAACTGCCTGGACATTCGAGACACCTGGTAAATATGAGACAATTGAAGGTGGTTTTTGTCCATATACCGCTTCAAAAGGAGTGATGGAGGTAGTTGTATGGTATGAATTGTTGTACCATCATTCAGTGAGTGGTAACCATTGAGCCCACTGATTTTTCTTTTCTGATGCAAAACACCTCAAATATGTTTCCAAACACTTGTTGATAACTTCAGTTTGACCATCAGTATGGGGATGATAAGCTGTGTTGAGATGCAATTGGGTGCCTTGTAGCTTGAACAGTTCTTTCCAAAAATTGCTAGTGAAACTTGGGTCGCGATCACAAACAATAGAATGTGTCATGCCATGATGCTTGAAGACCTGATCCATGAAAATTTGAGCCATAGTGGATGTTGTAAATGGGTGTTGGAGAGCACAAAAATGAGCATACTTGGAAAGGCGATCAACTACCACCATGATGACTGATTTATTGCTTGATTTAGGTAAGCTTGTAATAAAATCCATAGAGACATTCCTCCAAATAGAAGGTGGAATCGGAAGCGGTTGTAGTGTGGCAGGAGATTTGACTGTTTCTCCCTTGTCATACCATCCCCAAAAAAAGAACGTTTGACCCTATCATAGGTTTTGGTAAACCCAGAGTGCCCCGCTATGGGTGTAGCATGAAGCTCAGAAAGTACCGTGGATTTAAGTTTTGACTATTTACTTAAATACAAATGGCCTTTGTATCGAAGCTCATCATGGAGCCAAAAGTACCTTGGGGAAACTAGAGAATTTGACTGCAATCGTTGTATCATATACAAAATTTTGGTATCGTGTAGCCATTCCTGACAAATGGCTTGGAGCTAATCTAGTATAATGAAGGAGAGAGAAAAAAGGGACCCTTCATCTTCATATTTTTCGGAAAGTGCATCTGTAACCACATTATCTTTGCCTTTCTTGTAAATGATCTCATAATCATATCCAAAGATATTAGTCACCCATTTTTGTTTCTCTCGTCATCTAGGTGGATATCAGTGGCCACCCTCCTTTTCTGGCTGGCTCAAAACAACTTTCTGACAATTTTCGTAATTTACTATTTTTAGTAGTTTTTCGGGTCCTAAACTTCTAGAGTCGTTTTGAGGCCCTAAACGACGTTTTTTGGAGTATGTTGCAGTGAAAAGTTTTATCATGAAATTTTTGACAAATGTTGTATTCCTTGGATAGATCTTTCCAATGGGCTATCGTACGCCTAAAACAAAGATCGTATGAAAAAGTTACGACCCCAAGAAGTTGATGTACTGACTTACCCAAATGGGGCCCACATGACTTTTGGTACTTCATCTCCTAGGGTTAGGTTTTTGGATGTATAGGGTTTTTAAAACTCCTGTTTATTGTAAAAATGCCTTCACAGCCTCATGGTAATTATCTTCTTGTGAATGAGTGCATCCGTCACATCTCTCCTAAGAGATAAGCTGTCCTCATTCCAACAAGCTTGTTTTCCGCTGCATTTTACAGTTTCAGCTTATTTCCTTATTTAATAGAAAACTAGTTTTACTATATCTCTGTTATTATGTGTTAATAATCTATAGTCATTTCTTTCTGCTCATAAAACCTGGACCAGTGGTATCAGAGCGGTCTGTTCCTTATCATCTTAATGCATGTCCCCAACAAGGTCAGAATATAAAGAATTGGGTCTCGAGCTTGTTTCTCTTGAGGACCAAATCTCTCGCATGCCCAAGCAACCTCTCATGGTAGGAGAAAATAAAGATGACGGGACAAGATATCCTTTCAAAATGTTGCTTGATGAAGCCCTCATGCAGAAAAGGAACGAGATGATGGATAGTTTCATGCAAATCCTTCGACGACTACCAACAGGTGACACATCTTCTTCGAGTGGAGGCGCCACCCCCTTCAAGGTACAAATAAACTTCAATATTCCTGTATTTGAAGGTCAGATAGACACATACGGTGTAGACAAGTGGTTGAATCTACTAGAAGGGTATTTTTCTATCCATAACTTTTTGAATAGAGAAAAGATTACTTTTGCGCTCCTCAAAGTCCATCCCCATGTCAAAGATTGGTGGGAAACTTTATGTGAGAAAAAGGAAATAGAGGAACCCTCGTTATTTATAGTCATGACCACCTGAGAATCCTTCAGGAATGCTATTAAGGAACAATACTACCCTATTGGAATTATGACGACTTGTATACGAAATGGACCACATTGTGGTAAGAAAGAGACCAAAAAGTGCCAGAGTTCACAAATATCTTCCATACCTTGCGCACCAAGTTGGGTATCAAAGATTCAGAGTGACATATGGTGCTCAAATATCGTGGTTCTCTGCATAGATACATCCAGATTGAAATGGAATTTATGGACATCTCATCCTTGGACATGGCCTATCAATATGCCGTCAAAATCGAGAAGAAGCTCAAAACAAAGACCCGACAATTTGGGCCCGGGAACCCCTCATAGCAAAAGATAGGAAAGGGCGACCCCAACCCATAGAACAAAGGACATAGAAAATATGGATAGTATCAAGACAACCAGTCCAAGCCGCAAAAAAAGAGGGACACCAGAAAGACAAAGAAAGATACCGGGAAGTGGTGCGACTTCCATAAGAGTCCTTGGCATAACACTGTTGACTACCACTCAAAGCAGTCGCTGGTGGTTGAAGTGAAAGCCTCTAAATCAAATGCGGATTCTGACTCCGAGTCAGAACTAGAAAGTGGAAGACAGATCATTGACGTGGAACCTAGTGCCATTGTTTCTACCACCAAGCTCCAACATGATGAAATAGACAAGCCATAAGAAGGAGAGAGCCTCTTCCATTCACAGATGTGGGTAAAAGGCACCCCGCCGCACTTCATCGTTGATAGCGGTAGCCAGAAGAACCTCATATTAGCAGAGGTTGTCAAGCGGCTGGCCTTGCTGACAACACTGCACCCACAACCCTACACCATTGGATGGCTCCACCAAGGAAGGGATCTCCGCGTCAACCAATAGTGTCGACCGTCGTACGACATCAAGCCCTTCAAAGATGAGGTATTATGTGATGTTTCTCCTCTCGAAGTTTGTAATGTTATTTTGGGCCAACCTTATTTATGGAAACGTCATGTTGTACATGAGTCTAGGCCTCGTAGTGTTATTATTACTTTGAACATGAAATTGTATAGGATACTTGAGGCAAACCCACCTAGTGTTATTTCCTTGATCTCTACCAAGCAATACAGGAAGGTCATCTCTCAGATGGGGAATTTTGTCTTCTTCATGATTCGCTCTCAGAAGGAGAGAAAGATCACAGCCACATCCAGGGTCTCTATGGCTGACCTCTCCACACAAAAAAATCAAGTAGATAAGGTCGTCGAAGAATACTAAGATATCTTCTCCTCAACTACCAAGGTACCTCTGCACTATCAGGTCAAGCACCCCATTGATCTGACCCCTGACAGACCGCTTCCTAATGGGCTAGTCTATCGCCACTCTATGTTAGAGAATGAGGAGATAAAGGGAAAGATCCAAGAACTGCTCCACAAGGGTAACATTCATCCCATCTCATCACCTTGTGGGAGTTTAATCATGTTGCTACAGAACAAAGATGGAACCTGGCGACTCTTCATTGATTACTAGGCCCTGAATAAAATCACAGTCAGAAACCGGTACCCAATTCCCTGAATCGACGAACTCCTTGATCAACTCATGGGGGCCAAATACTTCAGTAAGATTGATATGAAGTCTTGCTACCACCAGGTCTAGATAGAAGAGACATATGTATGGAATACCACCTTCAAGTCAAAGGAAGGCCTTTTTGAATGGTTGTTCATGCCCTTTGGTTTGACAAATGCTCCAGCCACTTTCATGAGGATGATGGATGATATCTTGCGACCGTTCACCAATACTTTTGTAGTGGTGTATCTGGATGAAATTATCATTTACATAAATTCTTGGGAAGAACACTTGCAGCATATTCAACAGGTTCTCTACACCCTGCGACAGCACAAGCTATACGCCAACTTGGAAAAATGCTCCTTCGGCATGGACAGGGTCCATTACCTGGGCTACATTGTTGATCAGCATGGCGTACATATGGATCCAACCAAGATCCAAGTCATCTGTGATTGGTCAGCCCCAATGACACTCACTCAACTTTGGAGCTTCTTGGGCCTTGCTAATTTCTACCGTAGGTTCATGTTGGTATTCTCCCATATTGCATGGGCCCTCAGCCAAATAACCAGGGGTGATGGTAAGGACACATTTGTGTGGGCTCGGTCCCAACAATAAGAGTTCGATGATTTGAAGCAACGTTTGTGCTCAACCCCAATAATTTCACTACCATACCTACAACAACCCTTTGAGATCGAGACATATGCTTCAGACTATGTTGTGGGCATCGTTCTCACTTAGCATGACCACGTCATGGCCTATCATAGTGAGACACTATCAAATGTTGTCCGTAAGTACCCTACTTAAGACAAAGAAATGTACTCCATTGTGCAAGCCTGTCGCCAGTGGAGACATTACATTTTTCAGAGGGAGACAGTCATCCACACTGATCATAAGCCATTGCATTTCATGCAGACACAAGGAAAATTACAGAATGACCACCATCAAAAGTGGTCCACATACTTACAAAAATTCCACCTCAAGATCAAGTATAAAACATGAATCACCAACCATGTCAATGATTGCCTCAGTAGACCACCAATTGTAGCACTCGCCATGGTTCTAGACTCTTGCATCCATGAGAGCTCTGGATGGCCCCAACTCTATGAGACAGACCCAGACTTCGCCACCACCTACCAAATGTTGGGTGCAAATGCAATTGACGATAATTTCCATCTTTAGGATGGGTTGTTGTGTTGTTTGGGCCATATCTGCGTTCCATGAAGCAAGCGAGTGAAGATGATCTGGGAATCCCACTACAGTCGAATGGCAGGACACTTTGGTGTCGAAAAGATAGTGGCGATGCTACATAAACATTTCTACTGGCTGAAACTTCGATAGGAGGTCAACAAGTAGATCAGGTCCTGCACTGCCTACGCTATTTCCAAACCAACCACTAATAAAAAGGGACTCTACACCCCTCTTCCTACTCCTGACAGGTCATGGGAATCCATCTCAATGGATTACATGTCGAGCCTCCCATCCACCAAGCGGGGAAATGACTTTTTTTTTGTGGTTGTTGATCGCTTTTCTAAGATGGCGATTGTGGTTTCCTACAAGATGAACATCATAGCAGAAGATGCTCCCAAGCTCTTATTTGAATGCATCTGGGTACATTTTGGGGTCCCACAAACCATTGTCTCAGATCAGGACAGGCGATTTCTCAGCACATTCTAGTTGAGCCTCTGGTCACTGCTGGACCCCAAGCTCACCAAATCCACGACCTTCCACCCCTAGATAGATGGCCAAACCGAGGTCGTAAATTGAATGATCGTGCATATCCTGCGCATGTATAATTCCAAGCACCCTCACACATGGGATGAGAGTCTTCCCTATGTCTAGCATAGCTTCTACCGAGCCCTACATAGCTTAATTGGCGATATCCCCTTTTAGGTGGGGTTGGGATTCCAACCATTGGGTCCCATAGATGTTTCACTTCCCCTTGCGGTCACCTCGGCCAACTCATATCCTTCTCCAACTCAAGATGACAAAGCCATTCGGTTCATTAAGAAGATCTAACACATCCGCCAATAGGTTCATGATATCCTACAAAAGTCCAATGACAAGTACAAGCAGCGCCATGATAAACATCAGGTGCCACATAAGTTTTAGGTGGGTGACAAAGTTTGGTTGCACTTGCAGAAAGAACACCTTATAGGACCCCATCGGAAGCTTTGCCCAATCCATTATGGGCCGTACACCATCACCAAGGTTGTGGGGGATAATTCTTTTGAGCTCAACATTCCTCCTTTCCTTGGCCTACACCCAGTGTTCAACGTGGACCTCCTTCGGCCTTATTTCCCACCATTATTGGACACCTCAGATGTAGCAGAACAACTGACACCAACATAGCTCAACCATGACCTCATACAACATGAATCCGGTGATCAGATTGTGGACACACAGATCAGGGGCACTTAACAACAAAGGATTCATCTTTATCAAGTCATCAAAGCAGGGCAGCTCTTGCACCAAGGCAAGTGGCTCACCTGGGGCCAAATTTAGCAGAAATTTCCTCATCTGATGGGGGAAATCAATGCAATGGAGACATTTTCTTCCTAAGGAGGGAGTATTGATCCAGGTGGATATCGGTGGCCACCCACCTTTTCCAGCTGGCTCAAAACAACTTTCTAGAAATTTTCGTAATTTACTATTTTTAGCAGTTTTTCGGGTCCTGAACTTCCGGAGCCGTTTTGAGGCCCTAAACGATGTTTTTTTGGGTATGTTACAGTCAAAAATATTTCATGATGAAATTTTTGGAAACTTTTGTATTCCTCGGATAAATCTTTCCAACGGGCTATCGTACACCTAAAATGGAGATCGTATGCAAAAGTTACGACCCTGGGAAGTTGATGTACTGACTTACCCAAGCGGGGCCCACATGAATTTTGGTGCTTCATCTCCTAGGGTTAGGTTTTTGGATGTCTACGGTTTTTGAAACTCCTGTTTATTGTAAAAAGTCCTTTAGAGCCTCATGGTAATTATCTTCTTTAAAATGAGCGCATCCACCACATCTCTCCTCAGAGATAAGCGACCACCATTCCAACAAGCTTGTTTTCCGCTTCATTTTACAGTTTTGGCTTATTTCCTTATTGAATAGAAAACCAATTTTACTATATCTCTATTATTCTGTGTTAAGCATCTTTTAATAATATGTAATCATTTTTTTTTCTCACAAAATTTGGATCATCTAGGGAGGAAATGCGTTGTTCTAGAAAATACTTGAGGCTTTGATGATATGTCTTAATTTGGAAGCATTTCCCCAATAGATAAGGGAGCCAAAGAGAAATAGAATGTAGAATAGCCAACATTTCCTTTTCATAGATTGATTTTCCCAAAAACAATTCAGACAGTTGTTTGCTAGTAAAGGTCAAAGGTTGACCCTCTTGCATAAGGACAACGCCAATTCCTTTCCCTGAAGCATCACATTCCAGGAAAAAGGTCTTTGTGATCAGGAAGGGCTAGGACTGGAGGGGTGCACATGGCCATATTCAAGGTTTGAAAATCTTCAGCCGTTGTTGGATTCCAAGTGAAAGAATTCTTTTTAAGGAGTGCAGTGAGAGGTGCCGTAATCTTTCCTTAATTCTTAACAAACTTGCGATAATAACTTGTTAAGCCCAGAAATCCATGCAAGATTTTGAGAGTCTTTGGGTGAGGTGAGTCTTGGATAGCTTCAATAGTTTTAGGATCCAACCGGATTCCATCCTTGCCAAAAAGATGACCCAAGTACTTGACTTCTGAGGCGCCAAAAGAACATTTAGATTGTTCCAGGAAAAGTTGGTGCTGAGAGAGTAGATGGAGAACCCGATCCACATGAGAAATATGGTATGTATAGGTTTTGCTATAGATAAGGATATAATCAAAGAAAACTAAGACAAAATGATGGAGAAAAGGTTGGAAGACATGATTCATGAGTCTTTGGAAATTGGAGGGAGCATTACACAAGCCAAAGGGAATGACCAAAAACTCAAAGTGTGTTACGAGGAAAATATCTCTATGTCTAGGCTAAACCACAACAGACGGATATGACTGTAGAAATCAACTCTATCCGAAAAACATGCTATATAAACTAATGTGCAAACAAGATAAGAGAAGGACCTACCTCGTCTAGATGTTTGATGATGTCCACCATTGAGCACTTTGACCCAAAGCTTTATACTTGCAACAAGTTCTCAAAAAACAAGAAAAGAAAGAATATCGTGATAATATAAAAGGTTATCACATTAGATAGCATAATCCATTAATATACAAAACAAACATGCCCATGGATAATAACTCATATATTTTCAAGATATCAATTGGACGGGAAGAGAGTATTTCTATTAATGAATGATAAGCAGAAGTGAAAATATTACAGACTTCCGTGTCGGCACTGTTTGGAACCAAGAAACCAAGTTCCTTCTAGCCGGGCCTCCACCACTTCAATCATCCACCAAAGGCAAGATCATAGAAGGGAGACAATGAGGTTCTCCATCAATAAGGGAAGATCTTGGGGGTTGAACACTGTGTTCAAACTTAAAGGACAAAGGGATACAGACTCAATATGAAGTAATAATTTCTCCAGAGTAATTTTGCTCTCAAAGTTGAATTCTTTCTCCTTTTCCATATCTCGGAATTGGCCTCTTTATAGCCTTCAAAATGCAACTGAAGGGATGAGTCAGAACATTTCCAGTATATGGAAGGCCAAGTATCATAGATCTCCTATCGTGACATGGAAACCCAACATTTAATTTTGATTTTCTGGCACAAATCCTGATGTATGCGGGATGTAGTGGAGCAGCCTGCGTATACGCTTGTTGTGTAGTGTGCAAGATGCGTACAAGTGGAAAAAATTGTATTTTTGTCTCTTGATTTATCAATCAAGGAAAATAATTCTGCATAGGGAAATGGAATAAGGCCTTCTCTGCAAGATTTCATAGGGTGGCAAATCTTTCTCTAACATAGTGGCCCTCATGAGTTCTAAAGGAAGTCTTAGGAATGTCTGGATCTTTCATATGGATTTGGTGGTAGCCAAAACAAATATCAAGTTTAGTAAATAACTGGGTGCCACTTAATTCATCCAAGAGGTCATCAATGACAGGAATGGGAAATTTATCTTTAATGGTGAGTTTGTTGAGGGTGCGAAAGTCAGGACACATGTGCCAAGAACCTTCTTTCTTCATGACCATCACCATAGGAGAAGAGTAGGTGATCATACTAGGGCGGATAACACCTGTGTTAAGCAGTTCTTGAACCATTTTCTCAATTTCATTTTTTTGGGAAAATGGGTGACGATAGGGATGGATATTGGGAGGAAGGCTTCTTGGGACAAGGGGAATGGAATGATCATGAACACCATAGGAAGGAGGGGGTCCCTTGGGAGTGCAAAAAACCACTTTATGTTTAGAGATGATGGATTGGAGGTCCTGCGGCATAGAGGGTGTCTTAGTGGCTTGTATGGCATGGACTTGGGAAATGATGCCAAAATGACCTTTTTTGAGCATTTTTTCCATGCGATGGGAACTAATGATCTCAGGGGAACCGACGGTGATTCCTTGGAACTTATATTGTTGGCCCTCCTAGTCAAATTACATGGTTAATTCCTTAAAATCCATGAGAATGGGACCCAAAGTTCTTAGCCAGTCTGCACCGAACACAATTTCACAACCGCCCATGTCTATAGAAAACATATGAGATTTCAGGTGGTAGTCACCAATTTGGAGGCACAAATTTTCACAATGCCCTCAACATTTCATGGACCCACCATTGGCAATCATGATTTGGAAATTATTGACTGCACGGATATAACAATTAGTTTCTTGCGCAATGCAACGATGAATGAAATTATGGGTGTTGCCACTATCAACAAGAATGATGAACTTCCTATGCTTGATGTAGCCAATTATTTTAAGGTTTTGGGAAGCAGAGAAGCCAATGAGAGCATTTAGGGAAATGACCAGTTCTACTTCAGGATGCTCTGAGGGAGGGGTTATGTCAGTGGGTTCAGGTGACATGGAAACAAGGGGAGCTTCAACATCCTCTTCCGACACATCCTCTGAGATGGTCATAAAAATATTTTGTTCCTTACACTTGTTTCCCAAAAAATATTTTTCATCACAATTATAACAAAGGCCTTTGAGTTGGCGTTCAGCCATTTCAACCCTGGTCAATTTTTGGATCTTTAGTGGAGTAGAAGGAGGAGTGGGATTTACTGGTTTAGTGTGAGAAATAAAGGAGGGTTTCTGGTTTTGAGAAGAGACAACATGTTTTTCTTCCTTATCTCTTTTAGTAGCCTCCACCCAAATATGAGGCTGAGCCATGAGGACATGGGCACAAATCTCATCCTTGAGGCCACTGATAAAATATTCTCGGAAAAAAACATTAGACATACCCTCTGTACGAAAAGCTAGTCGCTCAAAAGAAGATATAAATACTTCCACTGTTTTAGACTATTTCAACTTTGTCAAACAACCTAAATGGTTGGTGTCAGTGTCAAAGCATTCATAAATATCTACCACAAAGTGTGTCCAAGCAACATACCCTTGATGGGAAGTTTTTCTCCATTACCACCATTGCTAACATTCTTGATCTAGATGGAGAACACGATACTGGAGTTTGACCAACTCATCTATAATTTCATACAAAGAGAAATAATGTTCCATTTGAGTTACCCAACTAGTGGGATCCGAGCCATAAAATTTGGTCACATCCACACGTGGAAGGCGTAGGTCACATTGAAAGTGATGGTGCTGAAAATTATGAGAATGAGAGGAAGTTTCAGCGTTGGTATGAAAAGGTGGGCCAGATGAAGAGGGATCTGTAGGGATATGCATCTTGGTGTAGATCATCAAAGCAATATATTCAAGCTAGGTAGTAATGTCTTGTTTGAGGTCTTCTTTGAGTTCCTCGATTGAGGCGACAATGGAGGAATGCATGTTTTTATTGATGGTGGAAATATTGGCACTGAGCTATCTCACTTCTTGTTCGGCCTCTATGAAATTAGATTGCAAGGTATTGAAGCGAGCTTCCAAGTATTAGCTACGAGTATGGGCCATGATGACGAGGGAACCAAAAAGGGGTGAGTGGCATCAAAAAAATTGCTGAAAAATGATAGGTATGAATGTGATAAGCGCGAGGAGATAAATCCAATGGAATAGGTCTCAAATAATGGTGCAACAAAATCCAAACTTATTTTTTTATTTTTTTACCCCTGCGGAGTTATACTATGGTCTGAAGAATAGTGTAGTGACAAAATTCCCAAATTCTTAAGAAGGAAGAAATGTGTAGTGATTTGGCAACTCAAACATAGTTTCATGACCATATATCTTGTCTGTTTTTTTTTTTCCGTCCCCAAGGGTTACGTATTCAAGGGTTCTACAAAGAAGGGTTTGCCCTGTGCTATAGCTCTCTGATATACGTGCGGGGTCCAATAGTAGTACTCGGCCCAATATCTCAGTGCACCAACTAAGGATGCTAGACCATTCTCTTAGTCGTACTACCCGACTACCCAGGTACTAGAGAGTATCTTCCCGAGTGTTGTTCTCGGTGGCACTATAGCAGTTAGGCGACCGATCGGTTTATCTAAAGAGGGCTTCAGGAAATCTAGGTCGATCTATATACAGGTGTTGTTTGATGCACTACCACTCGAAGGGGTTCCAACAGGGATTACAAGGGTGGCCAATAGATGTGCACTTAAGTACCACTTGTACTTCCTACATGTATGAATCCTTGACCATGGGTTTATGCGTGTAATGAAAAGTCTGTGTATCTGAAACACTCCAGAATACACCTCTATCCTAAAAAAAACATTAACCCACTCTTTTCTGCCAAGGTGACACAGCACCCCCCTACCTCAGTAGGTTCTGCATGACCTCTCGGTCTAAGGATCATTCGTAATATCCCCTTTGGGTGTAAGTGACACTTTGATTCCTAGTTGGAATCTCCACACTTGTAACCATAAGTCCTTCTTATGGGTTACGCCTGTGTGAATAATCACTAAGCGTCAACTTTTACCATGTGACCAACTGATGTGACCACATTCCTTTGCCCCGAAAAGGTATTTTGGGCTTCACGACTTTGCAATTCCTGATGTGGATCTCTCCCTGACATGTTCAATCCCCAAAACCTCAAAAAGGCTAATGGATCCTTGAATTCTCCTTAAACTTTTCCTGCTGTGACTTTTGCCCATAATTGGGGCCCAAATATCTTGGCACCTCGGGACTTCACGTATCGGTGATTTACAATGCAACAAATCTCCTCACCCAATAGCCGAGACCACGATAACTCCTTACCACAATCAACAGTTCCAAGATCTCACAATCTGATGGTCTTGATTCTATCGAGACTTCACGAATCGAGAGTTCGCAAATCTCGACTTCGAGTCACCACTTCCTCCACGCCTCAAACTCCGAAACGATGAAATTTGAGTACAAGATCAACCACTCTCGTTGATCTAGATCCAACGACCACTGCTCCTCCTGATTTATGAGTGCTGAAAGACACTCAGCCTTATCCCTTCCACTGATCTACTAGATCCAACGGTCCATAGAACTTCGGTGATTCTCTCTCTGAGAATTTTAATCGTTCGTTCAAACTTCTCAAAGACTCCTTCCCAAATACTTTATGTTTTCTCCTTCTGAACTTAATTTCTTCGAGGTAAATTTCGATCTCGTTCTTCCTTTGAATTATTCTAAGTATTTATCCCTCTTGATATTGACCTTTGCTATGGACTCAAGACTTCAAAAGGGTTCTTGCACGCACTTCCTGCGACATTCACAATAAACTTTGGTTATTTAGCACCTCCAACTCTGTGCATTCCTTGCAACAACCGTTCTTCAATCTTTATCCTTGATTGGATAAGTATAAGAATTCAACCGGCCGGCACACACCTTGCATGAATCTGTGGTATACTTTCACTTTTGATGATATAAGAAAAATTGTATCCCTCCTGAGCTTTTCTAAGATAAAACTCAGATCTTGTCAATGCACTTTTTGCGGACTCTCACTACTCTCCTTGCAGGATTTCTCAAGAAGAGAAACAATTGAAACTTATACTTCTCCTTTCACATAATTCATACATTCAACATGAAATCAAGAGCATACACACATATATATTGAAATAAACACATAACAAATAATATAAGAAACCTATAAACATACCATTCAATAGATGCAAACAACAACCATGACAACACCATGAAATTGGATCAAAGCTCTTTTATTTTAATCTAAGTGTTTCTGTACATGGGTTCAGTAGAAACAACTATCTTCTTATACAACCTTCTACAATATATGTTCCTCTCTTCTTCTATTTTCTTGCTCTATGACTTATAATTACAATTACTACTCTTACAATACATGCGAGGGATATTTCTTAGAGTTTTCCCTCCTACATTACAATCTATCTAATCAGAAATAAAAACTACAACTACTTTTCATTATTACAATAAATGCCTCATAATACGACAGATGAGAGCAATGCTCAAGATCTATTTTACAAGCTTTGAAACATAAATGAAAATACATCCTCTCGAGATATTTCATTAATGTTCTATCATTCAATATTCAAAAAATTCTCAAAATGTGCGCGAGTGCGTTTCCAGCTGTCCTCCACTCTTGCGCTTACTTTGCTGGCTTGCTTACGATGCTCCTGCATCATACTCCCTTGGCTAAAATATTCATGAACTCATGTTCATGAGATCCTAAATCGTTTGTCCATGTTTCTAGATCATTTCTTTGCTTTTCCAATTGGCATCTTCAATCGGATTTCCCTTCCATTTTATCAGATACTAAAAATATGTCTTCCTTTGGGTCTTCTTGCTAACTCTCTAATCAATTGTCTCTTCCATCTACGTATTTTCAGCTACAGGTAGTTGTTTAACCCACTGAACCTCCTTTTGATCCTCTGATCCCTCTGTTTCATCTGCTTTATAAGGGTACATATCTTCTATGTTGAATATGGGTGATATTCCAATTCCATCTGGAAATTCTATCTCATAAGCATTGGCCTCAAATTTCCTCAAGATTCTACACAGCCCTATCTTCCTCATTTTCATCTTATTATAAATTCCCCTTGGGAATATTTCTTTCCTTAGGTGCACTNCACTAAAACTAAATCTCCCACTTCAAATTGAAGTTCTCTCCTGTGTTGATCTACTCTACGTTTATATTCCTGGTTGGAATTATTTAACCGGTTTCTGATTTTACTGTGGAGCTCTTACATCTCTGCTGCAAAATCTTCTACTCCAGTACTTCTGAATTCACTATGCTCTAAGTCCTTCAATTCATATACTCCTCTCGGATGCATTCCATACATTATTTGAAATGGTCTTTGTCCTGTTCTTATATTAAGTGAATTGTTATATGCAAATTCCGCTTGTTGCAGAATCTGATCCCACTGACTGTGATGTTCAACTACTAAACTCCTCAACAAATCTCCCAAACTTCGATGTACTACCTCAGTTTGTCCATCTATCTGAGGGTGATATGTTGAGCTAAAAGATAAATCTATCCCCAGCTTCTTCCATAGTTTCCTCCATAAATGACCAACAAATTTGGTATCCCAGTATGAAACAATACTCTTAGGTAAGCCATGAAGTCAAACAACTTCTTTGAAAAATACGTTCGCAATGTACGTGTCATCGCTGGTTTTATGACATGGAATGAAATGTGCCATTTTAGAGAATATGTCGACTACCATGAATATGGAATCACAACCCCTCTGTGTCCTTGGCAATCCTAACACAAAATCCATGCTTATTGCATCCCATGGCCTTTCTAGTACTGGAAATGGTTGATATAATCCTGTATTTTGTATTCTTCCCTTTGGGTGTTGGAAAATCCTACATTTTTTGACAAATGTCTTGACATCGGTCCTCATCCCTAGCCAATAATATAAATTGTTCAATTGCATGAATGTTTTTTCATAGCCGAAATGTCCAGCCAATCCTCAACTATGATTTTCCTTCAGAAGATTCTCTCTCATAGAACTCTTCGGAATACACAACTGATTTCCTTTGAATAACTGTCCATTCTGAACCATATATTCAACCCATTGGCTTCTGTCTCTTAAAACAGGATTCTCGCATGCTCCATATGCATCTTTAAAAGCTAGATCATCTCTGTACATATCCTTAAGGCTATCAGAACCTAAGGTCTTCACACGAAACTTCTGTAGAATCAAACATTTCCTACTCAATGAATCAACAACCTTGTTAGTAGTTCCAGAAATGTGCTTTATAACAAAAGTAAAGTTTTGCATGAGTTCAACCCATTTCACATGTTTCTGGTTCAATTTCTCTTGTCAAGTTATGAATTGTAAAGCGTGATTATCGCTATACAAAACAAACTCTTTCAGAACCAAGTAATGTCTCCATTTCTTCAATGCCTATATGATTGCATAAAATTCTTTATCATACGTGGAATAATTATTCTTTGCATTGTTTAGCTTCTCACTAAAGTATGCAATCAACCTGTTGTCTTGACTTAATACTTCTCCAATTGCAAATCCACTTGCGTCACATCTCACTTGAAATGTTTTACTGAAATTTGGCAGAACCAGAATTGGTTGTTCAGTAATCTTCTCTTTCATCAACTTGAAACTTTTCTCCGCTTCCTCTGTCCAATGAAAAGATTTATGTCTCTTCTTGACTCTGTCCATCATCGATGTAGAAATTCCACTGAAGTTTCTGATGAATTTTTTGTAAAAACTGGCTAATCCATGGAAGCTTATGACTTCAAATATATTCTTTGGTGACGACCAATCCCTGATTGCTTTTACTTTCTCATGATCCATTTTCAACTCATTCGAATAGATTGAAAACCCCAAATAAATGAGTTCTTTCTTCATGAAAGATGACTTTTTCAAATTTATCAGCAACTTCTCTTGTTGTAACCTCCTCATCACTAGAGTTAAGTGTCTCAAATGTTCTTCCTCAGTCTCACTGAAGATCAGTATATCATCAAGATATACACTTACAAACTTACCAATGAAATCTTTTAGGATTTCGTTCATCAATCTAATGAAAGTACTTGGCACATTCATCAAACCAAATGGCATGACAAGCCATTCACATAACCCTTCATTCATCTTGAATGTTGTCTTCCATTCATCACCTTCCCTCATTCGAATATGATGATATCCTCTTTTCAAATCAATCTTTGAAAAAAAAATTGCTCCACTTAAGAAGTCCATCAAGTCATCCATCCTCGGTAAAGGAAATCTATACCTTATGGTGATTTTGTTTATCACCCTTGAGTTTGTACACATCCTCCATCCACCATCCTTCTTTGGACTTAACACTGTTGGTACAACGCATGGACTCAAGATTTCTCAAACCAATCCTTTGTCCATCAAATTCTGGACTTTCTTCATAACCTCTTCATTCTCCTGCAGTGTCAATCTGTATGCTGCTTTATTTGGTAAACTCACTCCTGGTATAAGGTCAATGTGATGGATTATACTCTTGATGGGAGGTAATGAACAAGGCAAATCATCCACCACTATATCAATGGAATTCTCTATCAGTTCTTGAATTTCCTCCGGTAGATCATCTATCGAAGTACTGGTTAAGATGACTCTAGGTTTTCTTACCACAACAAACTGCATATCTTCATCTTTCTTGACTTCATCAAGAAGCTGCTTCCCACTCATGAGAAGTATATTATTGCTCGTTTCTTCCTTCACCTTCTTATCTTCAATTGGAAACAACATATGTGTTCTACCATTCTTCTCTAAGGTGTTTGTGTTCCTTCTCCCATCATGAACAACATTTCTGTCATACTGCCACGATCTACCCAACAAAAGATGACAGACATCCATGGGAATAACATTACATAAGATTTCATCCCTGTAACCCCCTATTTTAAATCCAACTAAACGTTGTTTAATGACTGTTACTTGATGCCCCTATTGCAACCACAAGACTTTGTATGGGCTTGGATGTGCAATTGTCTCCAATTCCAACCTTTCCACCATTTATGTGGAGACTAAATTATCTTTGCTTCCACTATCCACTATTACCTTGCATGCTCTATCTTTGGTCTTGCAAGAAATTCTAAACAACCTGTTTCTTTGGATTGGATTGTCGCCTCTTTCTCTGGCTTCAAGATAATTTTCCTCGTCATTAAGGATCTTCTGCCTTCTGCATCTTCTAACTCAACATTTCCCCTTTTTTCTTCTGAAATGTGAGCTTCGCCTCCTCCATCCCTCTTTATATCAGGACATTCAAAATATTTGTGTCTGATCTTTCCATAGACAAAACAATTTATCTCACCTCCTCTGCCTCTTCCTCTTCCTCTGGCTCACGAAAAAATATTTATGTCTGTGTATTGTCTTCCCTATGAACTTCCTCCTCTTTCTGGGTGAGTATGGGGTTTCTTTTCTTCATCCTTGGGCTTCTGTACTCTGTCTTGGGAAACTGCTTTGCCTTTTCTTTGACTTCTACCTATGCCTCTTTGACCTTGCTTTCGGGCCAATTTCTCTTCTGCCTTCAAATCCATTTGATAAGCATCCTCTACATTCTTGATTGTCATCATGCTCATCTCATATTGAATGTCATATCTCAAACCATTCATGTATCTGGAAACCTTTGATCATCACTCTCACGATGACCAGCTGTAATGTTTATCCTGTAGAACTCTTCAATGTATTCCTTCACTATCATTCCTTTCTGTCTCAATTTCTACATTCTTCGAAACAGAATAATTTGGTAGTCTCTGGGTATAAACTTGGCCTTCATCTTGGTGACCATCCTATCCCAGCTTTTGATTTTTTTCTTGCCTTTGCAATGCCTGTCATCTTGCAATTCATCCCACCACACTGTTGCATGCCCTTTAAGTCTAGTGATGACATGTTTGACTTTCTTATCTTCCTCGACATCCTCATAGTCGAAGCATTTATCTAGAGCTCTAAACCAATCTAGCAACTCTTCAATGTCTAGGTTTCCTTAATACATCAGAACGTCCATTTTTTATAGCCCCTATTCTTGCAACAAGTCTGAATAAACGTTCTTCTGTAGCATCTTCGGCTACAAATTCTTCTCCAAGTCTAGCCTCATTTTCACTTTCGACTTCACTAACATCTCTAGAATCAGTAGCTCGTCTATGTGATGTCTCCATGGCATCTAATCAAGCACGAAGTTATTTCATTTCCATTTCCACAGCTGGATCAGGCATTGGTCTCTCTTGACGTCTTCTTGGAGGCATTATTCAAATATGTTTCACACAGAATTTAAATCACAACCTGCCTTCTGTCTTCTCCCTTATTACATAAAACAATGATTGTAAGCTCTGATACGAACTAACACAACAACCCCCTATCTTAGTAGGTTTTTCATGACCTCCCAGTCTAAGGATCATTCTTAATATCCCCTTTGGGTCTAAGTGACTCTTTGATTTCCAGTTGGAATCTCCACACTTGTAACCACATGTCCTTCTTAGGGGTTATGCCCGTGTGAATAAGAGATAAGCGTCAACTCTTACCATGTGATCAACTTATGTGACCACAATCCTTTTCCCCAAACAGGTATTTCAGGCTTCGCGACTTCCCAATTCCTAATGTGGATCTCCCCCTGACTCGTTCAATCCTCAAAACCATGAAAAGGCTAATGGATCCTTGACTTATCCTTTAACTTTTCCTGTTGTGACTTTCACCCATAGTCGGGGCACAAATATTTCAGCACCTTGGGACTTTGCAAATCGAGAGTTCGCAACTCTCGACTCCAAGTCACCACTTCCTCCATGCCCCAAACTCCGGAATGACAAAATTTGAGTACGAGATCAACAACTCTCGTTGATACGGATCCAATGACCACTACTCCTCCTGACTTATGAGTGTTGAAATACACTTATCCTTAGCCCTTCTGCTAATCTACTAGATCCAACGGTCCATGAAACTTCGGTGATTCTCTCTCTGAGAATTTCAACCGCCCGTTCAGAATTCTCAAAGACTCCTGCCCAAATACTTAATGTCTTTTCCTTTTGAACTTAACTTCTTCGAGGTAACTTCAGATCTCATTCTTCCCTTGAATTATTCTAATTATCTATCCCTCCTGTTATTCTCCTTTGCTACGGACTCAAGACTTCAAAAGGGTTCTTGCACGCACTCCCTGTGACATTCACAATAACCTTTGGTTATTCACCACCTCCAACTCTGTGCATTCCTTGCAACAACAGTTCTTCAAACTTTCTCCTTGATTGGATAAGTATAATACTTCGACCATCCTGGGCACACCTTGCATGAATCTGTGCTATACTTGCACTTTTGTTGATATAAGAACAACAGTATCCCTCCTGAGGTTTTCTGAGATAAAACTCAGAGCTTGTCAACGCACTCTTTGCAGACTCTCACTGCACTCCTTGCAAGATTTCTCAGGAAGATAAAAAATTGAAACTTATACTTCTCCTCTCACAGACTTCATACATTCAACATGAAATCAAGAGAATACACACACATATATTGAAATAGATACATAACAGAGAATATAAGCAACCTGTAAACATACCATTCAATAGATGCAAACAAAAACCATGACAACACCATGAAATTGGATCAAAGATCTTTTATTTTAATCCAAGTGTTTATGTACATGGGTTCAGTAGCAACAACTATCTACTTATACAACCTTCTACAATCTTTGTTCCTCTCTTCTTCTACTTTCTAGCTCTACAGATTACAATTACAATTACTATTCTTACAATACATGCGAGGGAGCTTTCTTAGAGTTTTCCCTCCTACATTACAAGCTATCTAATCGGAAATAAAATATTCAACTACTTTTCATTATTACAATAAATGCCTCATAATAGGACAACTGAGAGAAATGCTCAAGATCTATTTTACAAGCTTCAAAACATAAATGAAATACATCCTCTTGAGATATTTCATTAATGTTTTATCATTCAATATTCAAAACGTTCTCAAAATGTGTGTTGTGCATTTCCAGCTGTCCTCCGCTCTTGTGCTTGCTTACGGTGCTCCTGCATTATGAGGAAAGTGATCTGATACCACTTGTAATATTCCATATATAAAATGTATGCAAAACAAAAATAAAATATTAGAAATGGTAGATGAACAACAATATAACCAGAACAACACCAAAATAATACCGAAATGATACCAAAATAACACCAAAAAGAGCACTTTGATTACTGATAGCAATGTTCACTTGCCTCTTCGAGGGGGCATGTAATGTTCTTGACTTGGCTAGTCTAGGAAACGATGCTAATGTGTATGTAGGATCAATGGTTTACAACATATAAATGATCATACAAATAATAAACGTGACAAAGGACTGCAAATTTTGTATTATGATATCTTTGTGGATTCCAAAATGGCCGAATGCGGCTAAATAAACTGACAATGCTCAGCTAGATAAATAGACAAAGGATATTATCTGGAATACAAGTATGCAACTAAAATATAATAGCCAGAATATGGGAGCACTGCAGAATCAATGGATGCACTGTGACTGTGGCAGCTCTGACGGTAACTGCTGGAAGTCTAGAAAGTTTGCCCTGGGAGCTATACTTCTCAGAATGGCCTGGAAACTGTCCCAAATAATGTACCCTACTCTATTCCTCAGTAATGATATCTGTTGCAACCCTCTGTTGATGAATTTGGGCTCCATATGGATACCCCTGGGGGAATGCAACCCTCTTCTTATGGAAAAATGTTTCCTAGTGATTCCACCATCAGAATCGGATGAGATGTATCTCAAAACAACTGCCTTGGTCTACTAGGAAATGGGTTGGAAGGGTTTCCATGAATCTAGTCTGATGCTCGCTCTGGAGCCCCAAATGTGCCCGCCAAAAGTGTCGCATGTCCAAGTCTGGAAAATGCATCCCAGTTGATTCCTCCATTGAAATATGATGAGGAACTAGGAAAAATATGCGCCTTTCCCTCCTCTCAAATGGGTCGGAGGGAAATCTCGCAATTCTCACTGAATGGGATAAGTCGACTAAAAACCCTCTTAGAAGTTGCGCCCTCACTCTAGATGAATGCATCCTAGCTACTGAACACTATGTAACTGCTGTTGAAGAATGATAGAAAACCTGAATGATCTTCCCGATGATTAAGGTGTGTCTCCCAACACCAAAATCAGCCAACTGGTGTTTTCCTCCTGGAATCCACTGAACTATCTCTCCTGAGATGTGCCTCTTCTCCTCAACGACAAGTCATAATCTGCATAATGATGAATTAGGTCACTGACCCTTCCTTTATAGCTTTCCAAAGCCCTAAATCATGTTGAAACCCTAATTCACTGTTGACTTCCAAAACCCTAAATCACTGCTGAAACCCTAATTCACTGTTGACTTCTACTTTTAGCTCATAATGACTTAAAAGCACTTTTAAACCTTTTTAGCTCAATGTCACTTTCTGAATATAACACTTGTGACTGGAGTGACCTCTAGTAACCTTGTTTACCCCTCTTTGGCCCTAGATATAGTCTAACAGGGAGATTTAGACCATTAAGCCTCCTCCTTGGAGCTCTTATTTGGAAAGGGACATTACAGTCCTCCCTTCCCGAAATTGCTTGTCCTCAAGCAATACAAGTCCAGGGTGTTGCAACACCCGCTCTCTCTCCCAAGTAGCATCCTCTACTAAAAGCCCTCTCCATCTGATCAAACACTCTCTGATGACGCTTCTCCTAAATTTCTGCTCCTAGAACTCCAAAAAATCCTCCAGAACTAACTCCAACTATCCCTCCTCATCCAACGGGGGAAGCTCCTCAGATGTGCTAATTAATTGTCCCACTTCCTTTTTGAGGCAAGACACGTGGAATATGTTATGAATCTTTCTCCCCTCTAGAAGCTCTAGCTCGTAAGCGACCTCGCATACTCGGTGCATGATCCTGTAAGGACCATAAAAACTAGGCTTGAGCTTCTCAGCCCCACTCTTGTTTAAAGATGACTGTCTCTAGGGTTGGAGTCTCAAGAAAACCAAATCTCCAACCTCAAAGTTGCACTCTATTCTGTGCCTGTCTACACTTATCTTCTGTCAATTTTGCACCATCTGTAGGTTCTCTTTCAACAACTTGAGAATATCCTGACTCTCTATGATCCAATCCTTGACCTCGGGAGCTCTGCTCTCCCCGAAGACCAAGTCTACCAAAGTGGGAGCATCATATCCATACAATGCTCGAAAGGGTGTCATACCAATGGACATGTGGAAGGTGGTGTTGTAGCAATGTTCTCCTAAATGTAACCACTTTACCCACGTTCTTTGTTGTCCTCCTACATAGTTCCTCAAATACCCTTCAACCCACTTGTTGACAATATCGGTCTACCCATCTGTCTGAGGGTGATAGATGGTGCTAGGTCTCAACTCTGTCCCCACCAACCGAAACAACTCTCTCCAAAATTTCCCTATGAAACGACTGTCCCTATCACTGACGATGTTCTTCGGCAACCCATGAAGTCTGAAGACCTCCCTGAAGAAAAGATCGACTACCTAAACTACGCTGTACTCTGTCGGTATGGCATAAAAGTGAGAAAACTTGGTCAATTTTTTGACCACTACATAGATACAATCCTTACCCTAGACCTTGGGTAGATCTGTGATGAAGTCCGTAGATATACTCTCCCATTTCTGCTCTGGAATGGGGAGTGGGTGAAGTAGCCTTGTTGGAAGAGCATTCTCTGACTTGTTCTGGTGGAAAGTCACACACTCACTGACATGTCTCATAATATCCTATTTGAGGTCCTTCCATGAGAACCTCTCTATGATCTGTCTATAGATTTTGAAAAACCCCTGATGGCCTGCTAGAGGTAAATCATGATTTATGGTGAGGATCTTCTTCTTGAGCCATGAATATGGCACCAAGTAGACTCTATCCTTGTAAAATATGACAATGTCATTGACCCTATATCATTCATCATGTATCTTCCCATCAATCACCTCACAAGCGAACTTGTTCTTGGAATATTCTACTAACAAGTGGGATTTCCAATCTGCTAAAATCTCCATCAAAGAACATGCTGCATGTCTCCTCGATAATGCATCAACCATAATATTCTTCTTCTCCTTGACATAATCTATGTCAAAGTTGAATTCCTATACCTTCATCACCCATTTTTGTTGGCTCTCGCTGAGGTCCTTTTTCTCAAGGAAATACTTCAAACTATTATGATCGGCCTTGACCATGAATTTGTTGCCCACCAAATATTGTCTGAACTTGGTCAAGGCATGCATGATTGCCAACATTTCCTTGTCATAAATGGAGTACAACCTCTCAGGTTGACTAAGCTTCTGTCTCTTGAATACAATGGGGTGTCCTCCCTGCATCAAAACTGCATCGATCCCTTCGTTGGATGAGTCACACTCTAGTACAAATGGCAAAGTGAAGTCTGGTAGTGCCAACAATGGACAAGTCCCCATGAATTCCTTCATGTGATCAAAGGATTCCTGTGATTTCTTGGTCCATATGAAGGCCCCATGCTTGGTAATATCTGTCAGCAGTGCTCCAAGCTAAGAAAAACCCCGGACAAACCACCTGTAATAGCTACACAACCCAAAGAAGCTCCTCAATTTTGTCACATTCCTGGGTGTCGACCAATCCAAAATGGCCCTGATCTTCCCTTGGTGCACCTGTACCCCTTGTGCACTGATGATGTGACCTAAGTAAAGAAGATCTGTCATATCGAACTTTCACTTGGACTCTTTGGCATATAATGATTGTGCCTCCATGATGCTCAATACCTCATCCAGGTGCCTCATATGCTCTTTACATGACAGACTATAGACTAAGATGTCGTTGAAGAAAACAAAGATTGATTTCCTTAACTGATCCCTGAATATATGGTTCATGCAAGACTGGAATGTAGCAGGTGCATTGCTTAGCCCAAATGGAATAACCAGGAACTCGAAGTGTCCAAAATGACATCGAAATGTCGTCTTCTCTTTGTCCTGCTCTCGTATGTTGATCTAATGATATCCAGAGCGTAGATCAATTTTTGAGAAGAAAACTGCCCCATGCAGTTCATCCATCAACTCGTCAATGCGTGGGATAGGGTACCGATTCTTGATGGTTTTCTTGATCAAGGCTCAGTAATCAATTCACATACTCATGGTGCCATCCTTCTTGAGAACTAAGACAACTGAAGAAGC
>JASDQU010243216.1:10825-21978 GCA_032191745.1 Picea mariana | reverse complement strand
AGCCCCCTCCTCCAACTCAATGGTGTGCTCAAACCACCTGTTAGGTGGTCTCCCTGGTGGAATTGCCTCAAAAACCTGCTGATGTGGTCCCAATAAATTCTTTCTCTCTGTATGGTACTATTGTCAACCTTCTGAATCCTTCTGAGTAGTGATCAAGCATTCTACGACATATGCTACCTCCCCATGTTTGAATATCCTCTCCATGCTCTTGGCTGAAACTATCGTAGGTGCTCCTGTCAACATACCTCTTAAAACAACCTTCTTCCCATCTTGATCTTTGAATCCCATTTCCAAGGTTTGGTAGTTGGTAGTGATTTATCCCAAGGTAATCATCCATTGAACTCCTAACACCACATCTGTGTCTGATAGGTCAACCACATAAAATGTGTCTCTCACTGTGTAGTTTCCTAACTTCATCTATAATTTTGGAACTCTGTCTAAACACTCAACATTGTCTCCATATTATACCGCAACATCAAACCCCTCAAACTCCTCTGTCTGAAGTTCCCATCTTGATACTAGTGAAGCGTCGATGAAGTTATGGGTGGTCTCACCATCTATCAGGGTGATTACCTGTTTCCCCTGAATAATCCCTCTGATACAAAGGGTATCATACCTAGGAACACTAGAAAGGGTCGCTATGACTCCTCCCTTTGTTGGTTTCCTCCTGTTAGCCTACTCTGGTGGTTGTGGGACTACTAGAGGATGGGATCCTACCAGTGTCGGTGGTCTACGGGGAGGTTGTTCCTCTGCTGGTGCTGACTTATCCTATGAACTAGTGGATCCACTGTCCTGCTCCTCCTCCTCACTATCCACGCTTTCTGTTGCTACCTCAATATAATGAATCTCTCCCTTGCCCATGCACTTGTGGCCTAGGACCCAAGGATATCTGCAGCTGAAGAAAAGCTTCTTCCTCATAATATCTCACCTAGTCTCATCATCCAACTTCTCCTTTCCCTTCCATTCTCTCTAGAATGGCTTCTTGTCTTGATCCCTCTGGGGCACAAATGGTTTGGAAAAAGTTTTAGTCTTTGGCACATAGTCTGCCAGATCTCGAGTGCGAAGGATGGCATCTTGCAAAGTGGGAGGCTTGTATGCCTTCACCCATCCTCTCAAAGGCTCTGTGAGTCCTTCTGTGAATAGCATGATCATCTCGGGCTCTGATATATCGATCACTGCCACAGCTACCCACTGAAACTATGTGATGAACGCCTCTACTGTGCCAGTTTGTCTCAATTGGGCTAGATCCCTGAAGTGTATCTCAAGATCCTTCTTGTCAAACCTATCCATGAGCCTATCTATAAACTCCCTATAGGAGGCGATGCGATTGTGACCCAATGTCACCAATCCATGATACCACCACTCGTGTGCCTAACCCTCCAAGTGTAAGGTCGTGAAATTGATGGCCTTTGTCTCGATCATCTATTTGAGCTTGTAATACGTGTCTAGCTTCTATACCCAATCTCTAGTAGTGTATTTGGACAATCCGTCGAAAGAAGGGATGGTGAGTTTCCCAACTTTTTGGATGAAATCAAGGTTATTCCCCTGTTGTTGTTGTGGTCCTCCCCTCTGCGGCTCTCTGGGGTGGTTCCTGAGACTGAGTCCACAGTACTTGACTAAGGTCATGTCCTAATGGAAGTCACAACCCAATGATACGTACTTCCTCCTATACTTTGCAATGTCATCTGCATGAGTGGGTGGCCTCTGTGCTATCGGTGGCGGTGATGCTACCAGGGGTGCCCTCTGGAAATTGGGAAATAAGGATCTAGGAATCCTACTCACAGAGGTGTGTGTGCGAGAGGGTGATTGGGGTCTATTGCCTACTCCTGAGTTCCCCTGTGCTGCATGCGGGACTTGTGTGTCTGGGGTGCCCACTCTAGCCAATCTATCAACCACCTGTGCTAAGGACTAAGACATGGTTCATTGACTAGCTAACATATCATTGATAACCTGCATGAAAGCTGTCTCTAGATCTACGGGGGCCTTGCCACTACCCTCTGGTCGCTCATATCTGTCTCCTAGCATTCTCTCTGCCTCGTGCTCAGCTTCACACTCTGCCCTTCTCTCTCTCTTCTTCTCTGTGTGCCTCTTCCTCTTCCTCTGAGCTAGGAGAAAAAGGGGGGAAATTAGGCCTATGCCTTCTTTCCTTATGCCTGTTGTAAGTGGCATATTCATCACCTACGTGTTCACGACCCTCTAGGTCTTCTGTTGCACTCATTGTCTTTAGTCACAGGCTAGAAGGACTAAAGATCTGATACCATTGCAATGTTCCTGACTTGGCTAGTCTAGTAAACATTGTTAATGTGTGTGTAGTATCAATGGTTTACAACATACACATGATCATACAAATAATAAATGCTACAAAGTACTGCAAAGTTTTTATTATGATATCTTTGTGGATTACAAAATGGTCGAATGCGACTGAATAAACCAACAATACTCGACTAGATCAACATACAAAGGATCTTACCTGGAATACAAAAGAGAAACTAAAAGATAATACCCTAAATATGGGAGCACTGCGGAATCAATGGATGCACTGGGACTATGGCAGCTCTGACGGTAACTATTGGAAGTCTGGAAAGTTCACCCTGGGAGCTATACTTCTCAGAATGGCCTGGAAACTGTCCCAAATGATGCGCCCTGCTCTAGTCCTCAATACTGGTATCTTTCAGACCCCTCTTCTGATGAATCTGGGCCCCAGATGGATACCCCTGGGGGAATGCACCCCTTTTCTTCTGGCAAAATGTGTCCTAGTGATTCCACTATTAGAATTAGATGAGATGTATCTCAAAATGACTGCCTTGGTATACTGGGAAATGGGTCAGAAGGGTTTCCTTGAATCTGGTTTGATGCTCGCTCTAGAACCCCAAATGTGCTCGTCAAAAGTATCGCACGTCCAAGTCTGGAAAATGAATCCCAGTTGATTCCTCTGTCAGAATCTGATGAGGAACGAGGAAAAAGATGCGCCTTGCTCTCCTCTCAAATGGGTCGGAGGGAAATCTTAGAATTCTCCCTGGATGGGATAAGTCGACTAAAAACCCTTTCAGAAGTTGTTCCCTCACTTTGGATGAATGCGCCTTAGCTGGTGAACACTGTGTAATTGCTACTGAAGAATGATGGAATACCTGAATGATATTCCCGGTGACTAGGGTGTGTCTCTCAACACCTAAATCAACCAACTGGTATCTTCCTCTGGGAATCCACTTAACTATCTCTCCTGAGACGTGCCTCTTCTCGTCAAGGACAAGTCATAATCTGCATAATGATGAATTAGGTCATTGACCCTTCCTTTATATCTTTCCAAAACCCTATATCATGCTAAAACCCTAATTCAATGTTGACTTTCAAAACGCTAAATCACTGCTAAAACCCTAATTCACTCTTGACTTCTATTTTTAGCTCATAATGACTTAAAAGATCTTTTAACCCTTTTTAGCTCAATGTCACTTTCTGAATATAACTCCCGTGACTAGAGTGACCTCTAGTAACCCTGTTCACCCCTCTTTCGCCCTGGCTATAGTCTAACGGGGCAATTTAGACCATTAAGCCTCCTCTCTGGAGCTCCTTTTCGGAAAGGGACATTACAGGGAAACCTCTAGTCAAGCAGAGCTCTATTACAATAATATCCAAGACAAAATTTCCCATACCCTCGACTCCTATTTATACTAAACATGTCTATCAAAAGAACCATCTAGAGGAAGATCCTTCTAGAGGCGAAAGCTTCTATTAGGTCTTCTTACATTCGACTTATTCTTCCTTATTGCTAGGCCTTATTAATATTGACCTTTATTAAAATATATCCAAATCCAAAATCCAGAAGCTGATGAAATTCTAGTAAATTTTGACATTATGTCTCTCTACACCAAGGTCCTAGTGGACCGTGCCATTAATTTCATAGAAGACATCACAAACATTGAAACTACTAAATTGGTGAATTTGTGCCTTAATTCAACATATTTCAACTACAAACTTAAATATCTATGAGCAAATTCATGGTGTAGCAATAAAATCCCCACTATCACCAATGGTTGCAAACATCTACATTGAGAATTTTGAAGGGATTTAAGCTTCTTTCCACTCACCTTAGGAGTATGTAAATGATACACGGATGATATCTTCACCAAATGGGGACATGCTAGAGAGCAATTTTAGATATTCTTTGAGCACATCCATAGTTTCTCATAGAATTTCAAATTCACCATTGATATGGAAAGGAACAACCAAATTTAATTTTTGGATGTAATGCTCAACAAGAAGATCGATGGGAGAATCAAGTATCAAGACTACAAGATGAATCCATGCACAAATAGATACATTCATGTAGAATATCATCACCAACTAGCTCAAAATGTAAGCATCATTCACACCCTTGCCACAAAGGGCCGCAATAGTTTTGGATGCAAAACAGTTGAATTATGAACTAGATAATCTTAGAATGGTGTTTTGAATGAATAGTTACAATGATTAGAATATTGGAAAGGGAATCCACAAAGCAATGAACATAGGATACTTATATAGGAGGGTGGATATCTCGAACCTCACATTTCCATATATCAAAAGTATCACAGTTCAAATTGGAAAAATACTAAGAAGTAGGAACATCATGATAGCCTTCATTCCTGCAAACAACATTAGAATATTGGTGATTAGAATATTGGAAAGGGATCCACAAAGCAATGAACATAGGATACTTATATAGGAGGGTGGATATCTCGAACCTCACATTTCCATATATCAAAAGTATCACAGTTCAAATTGGAAAAATACTAAGAAGTAGGAACATCATGATAGCCTTCATTCCTGCAAACAACATTAGAATATTGGTAGAATTGGTGGACTCATCGGATCTTATTGAAAGGTGTCTATAAAATCTCAAATATTTGAAAGGTGTCTATAATTTGTAAACTGTCAAATAATTGATGTACCTTTAACCAATTCAATTTTCTTTTAGGATTTGTTAGGTTTTTGTTTACGGTGGTAAAGTTTTATTTAGCTTTGTTGTTTAATAATGGGTTTAAATTTCTAGATCAAAATTTTCAGCAGTAACACGAAATTGTATCTTTATTTTGCTTTAATGGGTTGAAATTTCTAGTTTTGGGCTGTGACATGAAATTATAACTTTTTCAGAAATTCTTTGCTATATTTATCCAGTTATCAAACTTATTGTTCACCTAATTTGGAGCGAGGATAACAGCGGCAGCTTACCGATTTAAATACAGCTGGCATTGTAAGAAAATGCCTCGAAGTGGTAAGGTGAATTATTCCATTATTCAGATTGAGAAGCCACCACAGCAACTGGAGAAAGCAGATTTGGGTTTTGACCTATGCAAGATTTATAGAGATCTGTAATTGGAGTAGGTAAGTAACGGGCGGATATTGTGGCATCTTTAAATGCAATCAATATGCGTTTGTGACGGGGGATTTACGTCGCGTTCAATGTCGTGTAAACATATTAATTAAACAAATAGAAATATCGACAGCTGGTAACTAATTATCGGACATTATTTATTAGATTATTTGTGTCGACATCGAACCCATTGCGCTATTATATTATTTGGGTCGACATCTAATTTTTACATTTTTAATGTTTATTTACTGTAGATTAATGTTTAAATAGTAATAAGATTAATTTATATAATTTAGCAGATTTTACCGAGCGAGGAAGTTCAAACGTGGCTGATTAACGCCACAATTACGTGGCTGATTAACGCCGAAAAGCTGGCGACCGCTGCTGATTAACGCCACAATTACGTGGCTGATTAACGCCGAAAAGCTGGCGATAGCTGGTGATGCCAACACAGAAACGCGGCCACCAAACGTTAGTCAGCAGAAATGAAACAAAACGCAGTCAGCACAGAAAAGAAACGAAACGTGTCCAGCACAGAAATGAAACGAAACATGGTCAGTACAGAAACGCGGCCACCACTCTGTGCGAATATCTTAATATTTTTTAATCAGGTAGACGTGGCAATAAGTTAGTGAACACAGTAATTTTTAAACACAATTAGGTAAATGTAAAAAAGTAAACATATAAACGGATGTCTTTATAACAGCTCGGAAGTTAATAGATGAAATCAGAGCCATTAATTTATTGTGACGACTAAGAATATTCTAGGTATATTTAATTTCGTTCATAGAAAATGTATTAAAAATTAAAAACCTATTAAATGTGCCCATTATCAATAGGTGTATGTGCCCATTATCAATAAGTATACGCCTTTCAGCGTAAATATGCCTTTCAATGTAAGTAAGCCTTTTGGTAATTAATTTATATAATTTAGCAGATTTTACCGAGCGAGGAAGTTCAAATCTTTCGAAGTACTTAAACCTTTTATAAAGTGAAAAACAAAATGTACACTTTCAAACAAATTGATTTGGACTTCCTAAAACCTATGGTAAAATGAACAAAAATAATTAAACTTCTTAAAATTTAATCTTCATCTCTCAACATTAAATAAATTTAGAACTGAAATAAATCTGTATTAATCTAAAAATAATATAAATCTACACTTTCTTAATTCCTTTGTGTAGTTACAGACTGAGCGACTTTTGACGTATTGTAACAATAAATTTAAGATTTCTTACCGTGAAAGAAGCGGTAATTGAGTTGTGTCATGTTTTCAAGTGATATACTATGTTGATAAAAAATAATGATACTAAATGTATACACACTGTCAAAAGATAATGATACTAAACGTATACTCACTGTTAAAGAATAGATATATCAATGATTAAATTAAACTTGATAATTTATAATTTGTAATCGGTCAAATAATTGATGTCACGGGGACCTTTGTTCTACGGAGTGAATTAATAAGTCGGACCAATTCAATTTTTTTATTAGGCTGTCTTATGTTTTTGTTAATGGGGCTAAGTTTTATTTTGCTGGGCTGTTTAACTGTGAGTTTAAATATCTCGATCAAAGTTTTCAGCAATAACATGAAATTAGAACTTTATTTTTCTTGGTTGTTTAGCAATGGGTTTAAATTTCTCGATCAAAGTTTTCAGCATTAACATGTCATTAGGACTTTATTTTTGCTTGGTTGTTTAGCAATGGGTTTAAATTTCATTTATTTTATTTTATTTTATTTTGCAAAGAAATACAAAAAAATATTTTCTTTTGCATTTTTAAAAAATATTTTTGTGCAGTTTATTTAAACAATTCAACTCACACCAAACTATACCTTGCATTATTGCTATTAATAGAATGCAATAGTCACAACACACCTAGTCAAATAAGGTGCATCATGAAAACCAAAAGTCATAAATTTTTAACCCTTGTCATAAGAGGCTATTAAACATTTGTCCATGAATTTTGAAGGGGAATATTAGTGGCTAGTCATATTTTTATCATTGGATGTATTTTTCATGGGATTGCAAGAGAATCTCGAAGAAATAGTGAAAATATCACTGGATTTCATCACCTTGAGTGCATCTTAGTAACATTTCTCCTTCATAAATTCACTTGAATAACCCCTTGATGGCTTTCATCACCTTTATTAGAGGATTATTTGGAAGGTTCCCTTCAACTTTGATGGATTACTTGTGGATAGGTGTAAGTTAATGATGGTCTCATAGGATGTTCTAGTGACAATGCAAACATGGAAAACATGGGAAAAAAATAGCATGTTAACTTGGAGGGATGATTCAAGGTTTTTTCACAATGAATTTGAATATGGTGTAAAAAGATGAAATGTAAGAAAATGAATTAGCTTTCTGAATCTATAATATGCATATGTTTCTGTTAGTGTAGTTGTTGAGTACCTAAATGATTGAATTTATTTAAAAAAAATCTATAATTGTAGAGAACACATTGTTCTTATGCAAAATTGTTTTTCAAAATTTATAATGTTAATTTTATATTTTGTAAAAATTATGAAATTCATTTTATCCTTGAAATTACAAGGCCTTTTGTTAGTGCAGGGTACAAGGATCTTAACATTATGAAACAATTTTTATTTTTATTTTTTTAGATTGTAGATCTTATCGTACTGTATAACCTATTTTAAAAATGGTTAAGGTGAAATAATTTTATAGAATAAATAAAAGAGGTGTGTATTTTAAGGTTATGATATATGTCAAGAAACCAATGTATTAATAACAGTAAAAAATATTCATTTAAAAAAATTATATATTTGGAATATGTATAGGCGAATCTATATGTGTTTGTAGTTTCAATGATGACACATTTGTGTAGCTTATACTAGGTTTTTCACCATGAACCTAAATCCAGTGAAACCAAATTAGAAAACACATATACAAGAGTTGTCACTTCCGCCTGAAAATAAATTGAAGTGGAAAAAATGTGCATGTGCTCTAGGAACACGTACATGCTTTTTCATCTAAGTATTCACATGGTAAATATAACAAGACTAGTCCAAACGAAGCTTGTAGGATTCTAAGGCCATAAAAAACATCTTATGTATCCTTTTCCTCTATCTAGGTATATAGGTGCCACTGGCACTTAGAAAACATAACTTTCCTACTAATGGCATTCTCAATCCTCTTCATATTGGTCTTTTCCCTCACCACTCTTGCCTCACCTCTTTATTTTTCCATTCAAACCATCACTCACAAATTCTTAGAGTGGGGATAATAGAACAAATTTCACCAGTTGAAGAACAAAGGGGGATAAAATTGAGTTCTAATATTGGCTCCCAAAGATCACTGAATATTTTCCCAAACTATTAGAAAAAAGAACAAGATACCTACCCCAAGAAGAAATAACATCATGCTAGATTATAGTTTGGAAAATAAAATCGATAAAGGCATCAATGTAACTCTATTTCATTTAAATATGGCTTGTGTGCATGGATTAATCAATTATCAGTATAGCTTCACACTTGGTATATAAAAACACCAGTATTGGTCATTGTATTCACATATGACATTAAATAAAATATATTAATCTATAAAAAATCATAGTACAAAATATAACTTTTCATTGTATTCATATATTTAATTTAATAAAATATATTAATTTGTACCTCCTCCCCCTTTGCGTCTCTTGCACCACCCGCTCATACCCAGCTCCCTTTGTCTCACTTATCTCCCTATCTTCTTGTCGCTCCCTCTTTTCCAACCATACCCATTCTTGTTTAATCTCCACTCATCTCCTCTCCCAACCCCTTCATCCCCTCCACCCCCTCTACCCTTCATCTCCACCCTCCCCTACCCCTCTACATACACCCTTCCCCTCTTCCCAACCCTCACCTCCTCTTCTTTTCTCCATCATCCCCTTTCATCTTTCCTCACTCCCCACCTTGTCTCCTTCCTCCTATCCTTCATGCTGAGCACTCCCCCTCCCCTACCCATCTACTCTTCACCTTTTCTCACCTCCTCCCCTTTTTACCCTCTCACCCCATCCCCTCATTCCCACCTCTCCTGATATCACTTATATCCCTCTCTTATCCCATTAAAAATGACATATTGAGGGCATCCTTTACCTCTAACTATGCATATAGGTACCACTAGTTCTTGGAAAATGAAGCCTACCTATTGATGGAATTCTCAATCTTCTTCATCTGGGTGTTTCCCCTCACCACTCTTGCTTCTCCTCTTTCTTTTTTTATTCAAACCATTACTTGTGGAATATCAGAGTGGGGATAATCGAACAAATTTCACCAATTGAATAATAGAGGGGGATCAAGTTGAGATCCAATAACAGCTTCAAAATATCCCAGAAATACCACTTAAACTATGATAACAAAGAACAATATACTTCCTTAAGTATAATTTGGAAAAAAAATTCAATAAAGGCATCAATGTACCTATATTCCATCTAAATACAACTCCTGTGTGCATATTAATCAATTATTATTACAATTTCCCACATGTTCTATACAAACAATGGTATCTATCATTGTATTCATATCTATCATTCAATAAAATATATTTATATGTACAAACCCATAGTACAAAACACAATTTGTCATTGTATTCATGTGTATAATTCAATAAACTATATCAATATATACCTCCTACCCTTTTTCCTCTCTTGTACCACCCCCTCATACCCACCTCCCCTTGTCTCACCTATCTCCCATTCTTCTCACCCCTCCGAATTTGAAACCCATACCCATCCACCTTCCCTCTATATTCACCTCCTCTCCCAACCCGTTCATCCCCTCCACCCCCTCTACCCCTCATATCCACCCTCCCCTATCCCACCACATCTCCCCTTCCCCTATTCCCAACCCTCACCTCTTCTCCTCCTCTCCATACCCCTTCATCTTACCTCACCCCCCTTTACCTCCTTCCTCCTATCCTTAATGCCCACCACTCCTCCTCCGATACCCATCTACCCTTCACCTTTTATCTCCTCCTCCTCCTTTACCCCTCTCACGCCACCCCCTCGTTCCCACCTCTCCTTCTCTCACTTATATCCCTCTCTTCTCCCCCCTCACCATTTTCCTCCCATTCCCATCCACATTCCCTCTCTTATCACCTCTTCTCCTAACCCTACGATGGGTTTTACCTCCATTATTTCATTCTCCACCACTACCCCTTTCATACCTATTGAGCCTTTTCCTATTCTCACCTCCCTAATAGACCATATCATGATTTCCCTCTATGCCTCCCTTATATTCTCTCCTCCACCCAATTTATCTTGCTACCCCCTCCCCCTTGGATCCTTCATCATTTATCCAACCTTGACCTCTTCTCACTTTCTCCCCATTTTCCCCTCTCATCCCAACCCCTCATTCTTACCTCCTTTGGTCTCACCTATATACCTCTCTTCTTTGACTCTCCCTCACCTCATCTCCTCCCCCCCCTATATATTTCCTCACCCTCTCCCTTGGATTCTCCCTCCTTTCCTTCATTCCCATTGCTCCACCTTTCCTAGACATCAACCCTTCACCTATTCTCACCTCTTCCTCCCCTTTTCCCCTTTCACCCCACCCCCTCATGCCCCACCACATTCCTCCTTCCCCTCTTTCCCTACCTATACTTAGAACCTATCCCTATCTATGCTTGGTCCCATAACTCTTCTCAATTTCTATCTCCTTCTATTCCTATCCATCTAGATCCATGGATAATGCCTCGAAGCACTACACATTACCTTTGGAGGGTATCCTTGGCCTCTGAAAAATATGTTAGTACACTCACAATTTTTTGATCATTAGTTATGGGTATCAAGGCTTAGATAC
>JASDQU010243215.1:56054-66377 GCA_032191745.1 Picea mariana | reverse complement strand
AAAATACGAAAGGTCCTCACTTGGAATTCTATTGGTAGAATTACTTGTTTCCCGTACACTAGCTCATAAGGGGTATGCCCAGTGGTGTTCCTCCAGGTGGTCCGATATGCCCACAAAGCCTCTGGAAGCCTATCAGCCCAATCCCGGTGATGTAATTGAATAGTCTTGGTTAACATAGCTTCCATAACTTTGTTTGTAGATTCTACCTGACCATTATCTTGTGAGTGGTATGGAGAAGATTTACAGTGTTTAATCCCATATTTCTCTGTTAGCTCTCTCATCAGCTTGGAAGTGAATTGAGTGCCTTGGTATGTAAAAATTTCACGAGGGACACCGAAGCAGGTAAAGATGTCTTCATAGATGAATTCGACAACAGATTTTTCTATAGCCCTGAATAGGAATTTTGCCTCTACCCACTTGGTGACATAATCTATACAAACCAAAATATAGTTTTTCTTAAGGGACATGGGTGAAATTGGTCCTACAAAGTCAAGGGCCCATTTTTTGAAAGGTTCTATCATAACTTGGGCACACAAGGGAATTTCGTCAACTGACGTAGGTCTTCCTATCCTTTGGCAACTATCAAAACTCCTCACATACTTGGCAGGATATTTGAAAATGCTAGGCCAATAGTAACCTGAATGTAACACCTTATATGTTGTACGTTTGTCAGAAAAATGGCCACCACATGGTCCATCATGACAACTTCGTAGTATTTCTGGTACCTCATCCTCTCAGACACATCTACGAATAATCAAATCAGGACATGTGCGAAAAAGGTCATGACCGACCCAAGAGTAATTAGCACTTTACGTAATAATTTTACACTTTTCATGAGGTGACAAATGAGACAGTAACTTCCTAGTAGCCAGATAGTTTTCCATATCTGTAAACCATGGGGTATTTATAGAGAGGAAAAAAAGGTTCTCATCTAGGAAACTATCATCTACAAGAATATCATCATCCTCATTTTTCATTCGTGAAAGAAAATCAACTACCAAATTCTCCTTTCCAGGTCGGTCAAGAACGATGATGTTAAACTCTTGCAATAGTAGGAGCCACCTAGTCACTCGACCATTAGTTATGGGTTTATTCATGAGAAATCTAATGGGAGAATGGCCTGTATGTACAAATACTTTGTAACCTATAATGTAATGGCAAAAATTATTGATAGCATGAACTACTGCCAAGAATTCCTTCTTGGTAACTGTGTAGTTTAGCTTAGCAGGGGAAAAGTTATTGCTCACGAAATAAATGGCATAGGAATAATGGTCCTCTTTCTGCCCTAATACTCCTCCTATTGCAGTGTCGAAGGCATAAGTAGATATGTGAAATGGGAGAGTCCAGTTGGGCCCTCTAATAACTAGTGCCACAAACAACTTGGCTTTCAGGGCTTCAAAGGCAGTTTGACACTGCTCAGTCCAAACAAAATCAAAATCCTTTATTAACAATCCAAACATGGGTGCAACAATCTTTGTAATTTTTTCAATAAACCGTCGGTAGTATCTGACATGTCCAAGAAATCTTCTCACCTCTTTCTGATTTTTGGGGGGTGGAAGTCTAAGGATGACCTCAATCTTTGAAGGATTGACTTTTATCCCTTTAGATGAAACATGATGTCCTAGAACCACTCCAGTTAAAAACATTTTACATTTTCCATGACTTAGAGATAGGTTCATTTCTTGGCATCTGATAAGGACTTTTTCTAAGTTATCTAAGGCTTCCTGGTAAGTGTTGTCATAAACTATGAAGTCATCCATGTAGACCTCCACAAAATCATGAATAAGATCAACAAATATCCCTAGTATTGCTCGTTGAAATGTGGCAGGAGCATTACACAATCGAAATGGTAAAACCCTATAGGCATAGGTGCCCTAAGGACAAGTAAAGGTGGTCTTGTCCTGGTCCTCGGGTGCCATGGGAATTTGATTGTACCCATTGTACCGATCTAAAAAGGAGAAATACTTCTTTCCAAACAGGGTATCCAAAACTTGGTCAATGAAAGGAAGAGGAAAGTAATCCTTCAAAGTGGCTTTGTTGAGTTCCCAAAAATCAACACAAATTCTCCATTTCCCGGTCACTTTGTTTGGAGCCACTACAAGCGGGGATACCCACTTATTGTCGAAGATGGGATAAATAAATCCGACATTTAATAACTTTTGGATCTCCTCTTTTACTATATCTTTGAGTTCTAGGTTCATCCTTCTCTGGGGTTGCCTAACAGGTGTTACTTCCCCCTGGGTATATATGTGATGGATGCATGTGTCAGGGTGTATACCCTTCATGTCAATGTATTCCTAGGTGAATGCTCTTGTTTTTTCTTTAAGGATACTTACTAACTGTTTTTGTTGGTCTGCATCTAGCCCGGAGTTTATATGTAAAAATTTCCCTGGACTAATCTCGTAGGGCATGGTATAAGACATGTCAGACTCATCTATCTTGAAGATAAAATATGTCGAAGACAAGATGGATGGGTCCAATTGTTCCTGAAATTCTTCCCCAAACACATACTCAAATTGGGGAAAAGATTGTGGAAAATCAACACATGTGATAACAGAAATGA
The DNA here is from genome assembly GCA_032191745.1 of Picea mariana. Classification (NCBI taxonomy): domain Eukaryota; kingdom Viridiplantae; phylum Streptophyta; class Pinopsida; order Pinales; family Pinaceae; genus Picea; species Picea mariana. The sequence continues at coordinate 63,814 of JASDQU010243215.1, read as the reverse complement.
ACTGGTTTAACACATTTTCCGTTGTGTGCTCCTGAAGTTCCCATGCATGGTCACTTGGAAATACGGGTTCTTCCTAGTCCTCGTTCTCGTATGGACATTCAAGCCACCATAGATTCTCCATGATGGGTTGGGCTGGAGGGTATATGGTGAGTTTTTGGATAGAAAGTCCATTTGAGATGGTCATTTATCCCTCTCTACAGCCAATAAATGCATTGGCTGTGGCTAACTAAGGTCTTCCCAAGATAACAAGATGGCCTTTGGTAGGATCCTTTGAGTGGATGACTAGAAAGTCTACTGGGTAATCCTGTGAAGCTAAAGTAACTATGATATCATCCAAAATTCCTTCAAGTATAACCCTGGTGTTATTTGCTAATTCCAAAATGGTTGGGGTAGGCCCAAGAAGAGGTTGTAACTATAATTTCTCCAAGGTAGTAGCGGTCATAACATTGATGGCTACCCCTAGGTCTATGAGAGTGTTTCCAATGGAGACCTCATTAATGGTTATGGTCACTACGGGGTTTCCTAGGTTCCCATATTTTGCTACCTTAGTTTGCTCTGATATGTACTCAGAAATTTCTCCTATCAGATGTACTGTAGGAGGGTCCTTCTTCTTCCTACCTAGCTTCGTAATACACAATTATTTGACTACCTTACTGTAGATTGGAATATCCTTAATGGTTTGTAGTAAGGGAATATTGACACACATATTCTTCAATTCATTCAATAGGAGGTAAAGGTGGTGGAACAAAACCTGGCAGAAGTTGCAGAGTGTTCGGTGGAATCTAAGGATATGGATGGTTGGACATAAGGACAAGTGGAGCTTGAGGGTTCCCTTCGTTATGCCCTCCTCTCCATCCTCGAGGCCAAGGATGTTGGTACTGTGCATACCAGTTTTTCCAACTTGGTGAGTTCCACTGTTGTTGTTGATAATAGGGTGGAACTTGAGATTGTAGATCTGGGTATGTGGGTTGGTTCCTAGGTTGCCATGGCCTCCTAGGTGCATAAGAGGAATCCCCAGGATCCCCACTCCTATAGATGGCTAACAAACTAGGAAATGATGGACATTTTTCAGTTGAATGGTCTTCTGTGCAGAAGCCACAAACTGAAATGTTATCTAATGGGCATTCCCTTGAGGAATGCTTCCTCCTGCATCTTGGGCAATATATGCTCATTGTTGCATTTTTCTCCTCCTGTTTCTTTTTAATATTTAGGTTGTTCAACTGGGAACCTATTGTGATTAAGATATCTGTCTTGAAGTTCTCTAAAAGGTTCCCTATCTCTTCTCTTGTGATACCACTTGAACTAACTAGTTTTAAGTTTCTATTATAAGGGTCCGAAACATTCTTTCCTATTTTAGCTCTACTCCTTGAGTAATTCTTACACATTTCACATATTTCGGCAAATGGTTTATGAGATATGTCACATGATGCCATCAGGTTAAGCATCTCTAGGTATTCTTCTGAAATTCCCTTAAGGAAAAGAGCCCTAACTGCATCCTCTGGGAGGTCATGGTATTTCAATTTCTAGGAGATGTATGCAAACCGTTCCATATAATCCTCAAGATTATCGTCTTCTAATTGTTGGATTTTAAAGATGTCATTATGAGACTCCTTGGTCTCTCATTAGTCTTGGTACTTCTTGAGAAATATATCTTTCATGGCTTCCCAAGACCTAATACTGGATTCTCCCAACCCCATGAACCATCTTAGTGTAGAGTCCTTGAGGGTGGCAGGAAATAGTTTTAGTTTCTGGGCATCTTGTAAGTAGTTGTAGCTCCTACACAAGATGTATAACTCAAATAGGAAGGTACCTGGATCTTTACTACTTTTACCATAAAAGGTGGGCAGTGCCGAGAGAGGAATATTTTTCATATTGACATTTGGGGTGGTGTCCAAAATTGGAAACCTGAAGGTAGTTTTGGTTTGGTTTCCAGCCTCTTCTTCCTCCCCGTGTCTTACATTGTTGTGATCCCCCTAATCATTCATACTAGTTTGGTTTCCAAAAAAAGAGTACCTAGGTGATTTTATCTTTGAAGAAAACAAGGTTTCCCTTTGATGGAAAGGTCTTCCTACTGATTGGATGTCTGGGACTCTACTCGAGCCGGTTGAGATTATTGGTGCCAAAGTTTCTGTGTCAATTTGAGAGATAAATAAGTTGTATGAACTACCAAACAAAATATTCACGTGTTCAGGGTCCATGATGTCTTCAAAGTTAGGATCTCCTGGTGGTGGTGTAAAAGCAAAGGTTGTATTGTTTGGTTCTGCAGAAGGCTCGAGCGATCTTGCCTCTTGTTCCACTATTACTGATGCTTCAATTTTCTATTCTATAGTGCTCCCTGTCTTAGTCTCTTCAGAGACTACTTTAGCTCTTTGGGTTGAGTTAGCTCCTGTTTTTTGGTATTGTTTTGCGGAATTTATGAGTGGAACGTTCCTTCCCCCAAAAAGGTCAGAAGGAAACTTGGTTCAAAGATCTGATTTAGATTTAATGTATCTACCTTTTGGGTCTCTAGGTCTATTCATGAAAGTAAACAAAACCAAAAAGAAAAACTACCATTGGGTTTGGGAGAACCTAGTATAGCAGATGCTCAGATTCTTACCTCTCATATTAAAGTTCCCTTGTCACCAAACTAATGCTAAGGTTTAGAAATGATCTAATTCCTAACTATTTCCTACATTGAGACAACTCCCCGTCAACGACACCAAAGATGATGGGTGTTCTATATGCACTAAAAAAACACTAAAAACCCTCAATTAAATTGTCAACGCGGGGTAAGTAAACTTAGAGTTGTAGCACTATATGTGCCAAGGCAGAAAGGCTAGAGGTAATATAGTCTATCTAAGTAAATGGGCTATCTAAGGGCTAATCTATTTAAGAAAAGACTATTAATGATCAAACCCTACTAAGAAACTTAAACTATGTACCCTAAGTAACCTTTGAACAAAGGATCGATGGATAGTTCTAAGAAATCAAATGAAAAACCTACTTAAAGAAAATTAACTTAATCATGACAATAAGAAAAAACAAACTACCCAATAAGCAATAACAATCAACAAACTACTTTAATTAACCTACTCAAATTTAAAAAGCAACTATCCTATAAAAGCAAATAAACAAGCAAGCAACTTACCCTATCAAAGCAAGTAAACAAGCAAACAACTACCCTATCAAAGCAAGTGAACAAGCAAGCAAACAACTAACTAACCTATGATAACTTCTACAACAAGTAAACTAATCAAAATTACTCAATAAGCAACTAATCAAGCTAATAAGCAAGTGAACTCTATTCTTAAATTAAACTTCACAATTACTTCTAATTGATAAAAGGAAATCTTAAAGATTCTTAATCTACTAAATTAAAAGCATTATGACAATAAAAGTATTTAACAACTACTCTTTAATCCATGATAAGAAAACTATTCTTTAATCTAACAAAGCAAGAAGACTATCTAATCTACAAAATCAAGGAAACTCAAAAATAGTGCCGATGGTTATGTGAATGTCTCCGGTGTCTTATAATATCACGATGGAATTTAACAATTAATGATAATTCAAGAGGGATAAAATTGATATTGACTCCGATAGCAAAGTGAAAAGTGTGAATTAGACAATCCAGTGAGAACTTAGCCATTATAGAAGCAACATCAACTATTCTGCATATCCATGTGATTATTCAATCATGCATTAATCATCAATAGTATAAAAACACTATTCTAGTAAATTCAATTGCATTCTTTACTAATTAATAAAATTCACACTACTTAGATTCATAACTAGAAACTAAACTCAATAATCAACTTTGAATTAAAATTGCAACCTAGATCTAAAAAATAAATTGCATAAGGTAAACTAAACTAGTCCTATTTTAACAATTCAAATTGCAAAAGAGGAAATACTCATAAAACAAAAATTAAATACTATTTTAGCATATGACAAGAAATTAAATGAGCAAACTAAATGACAATTTAAATAAGCAAAACTAAGTATCAACTAGATAGACAAACTAGAATTGAAAGCTAAAAATGAATAACTATCCATCCACTGAAATCTTGTCAAGGAAATCATAAACTAAAAACTCTATTTTTATACTCTATTTCAACAAAAAGAAAACCTAGCTATCATCTAATTATACACAGGGTTAGTATCTAAGCTTGCAAGCTAGTTCCTACTAATTAAAAGTCATTGCATATTAACACAATCCTTCATAATAACCTGCAAAAGAAACTAAAACAATTAAGTTATAAAACATAATTTATACAATAAAGAAGCATAATGAAAACTCATGTACATGAAATTAATAAAATGACAACTACACTATTCAATGCACAAACAAACTAATTGGATATTCACCCAGACTACTAGTGGGCCCCCCAACAAGTCGTGGCTACTCTTCAAAGGCAAACCAGGAGCTCAACAACATGAATTCAACATTAAAATAAAAAATGCAGTCTTTTCATAGTTTTAGTAAAATGTATATGAAAATAGAAAAACAGAGCTGAACTATCTTTTTCTCTCTAACACTATCTGTTTGACCACTGAGGTGGTATTTATAGGCTTACAAGCTGAGAGGTCGACCACTGGAAGGGTCGACCTTCTTTAAAAACAAAAAATCACATTCAATGCATCCTAACTGCTGGTGGCTTCTAGAAACAAGGCGAGCCAATAATTTCCCAACATAACAACCCAAATCGAGTTGTTAGAAGCTCAGTAGCTGGAGGCCACGAGCACAAGAAAAACCCATGTTTTTTATTCTCCCATCACTGGCCACCGATATGATAACCACCAAATTGCCCATGGTTTTTGTGCAGGACGGAGTGCCAGATGGAGTACCGGACTGAGTGTCGGATGGAGTACCAGATGGAGTGTTGGATGCAAAAACGTGCTGCGATTTTGCCCTGTGACACACAAAACATGAATTATTTTCCTGGAATCATAAAAACATGTTGAATTACACTCAAAACCATCATAAAACATGAATCATTCATACCTGGTATGAATCATAGCGATTTGACACAAAATCTCTTCAAAACTCTTCAAAATAGGAAAACGCATATACTTATTCGGCCAAAAAGGATCTAATTAACGTCATTAAATCAATCATATCACGGGCCCAACAATGACCACAACAAACATGAAAACTGAGATAACATTGTTTATCAAAGTAATCATCTCATCTATTGCACAATCATCTACATTCTTTGTCACAGTTAGTGACCATACGCCACTGAATAAAAGCAAACTAAACAACAATATTGAATATGAGAATGGGAATGAAAAAAAATGCTTCCTCTTCTGAACAGGAATAGTAACCAAAGTATGTAGTTGAACCTCATGTTTTACTTCTTGTGACACTTCATATTTGTTAGAAACATACTTAACCATTGCATGTTTAGCACCACTTTCTTTTTGATTTGTTACAGACATAAGTGTTAAACTCTTTCTTGCATTTACCATTCTTTTTAACTGCCCTGTAGTTGCAAAAGATCTTTCAGTTTTCATGCGACAAGCACGAACAATGTACTCTTTCCCATCTTTCTTGAAGCAATATTTATTTTCCTCCCTGTAGAATGTGGCTTTTCTATCATAAAGGTATGGGCTTCCCAGGACAATTGCACATATATCCAGTGGCACTATATCAAGCTCTACTTCATCAACGTACTTAGAAGTGATTGCAAACTTAATTTTATATTGCTTGGTTACTTGCAAATTATTATCACCACATATCCATCCCAATGGATATGGTCTATGATGTGGCTTAGTTTCAAGTCACATATTATTTACAACCTCTTCACTAATTAGATTGGCTTCTGATCCACTGTCTACAAGAGTATCAACTTTAACATTATTTGTTATGACCCTTATGTGGAAAAGTTCACTCCTTTTACACTCATCATTTAGAACATCTAAATTAAAAGAGATAGTACTTGCAACATAAGTTATACCTTGGATTCCCATAGCTACAATTTTAGTCTCATCATCAGAGTCTGATCCCAAATCCACTTGAACTGTTGCAATTGTGGTCTTCTTTCTCCCTTGATTGACATACTTCTTTGGCTTCAACTCAGGATGTAAGATCCAACAATGATCTTCATCATGGATTTCCTTCTTGCAATGCTTGCAAGTAGGCTTCTCCTTTTTTGATGTGGCTGTATTCTTCTCTTTCTCTTTTCTTTTCCCTAAATCCTTTCCTTGTAAGGCATCTGTAGAAACACTATCACTAACATTCCTTTTACTTGATTCAATGTGAATGGCTTGTACACATACTTCATCAAAGTCAGAAGGATTTAACATAATAATAGTATGCTTGAGATAAGAATGTAGACCACCAATATATTTTAGAAGTGTATCTTGTGTATATAAAGGAATACCCAATATTAATGCTTTCTTACAAAATGATTGTGTATACTCTTGTACACTTTGACCTTTATCTTGCCTTAAACTTTGCCAATTCATCATTTCCTATTTCATGTATGCTAATGGATAAAACTATTTCTTCAATGCAGTAACAAAATCATTCTAGGAAGAGATTGTTTTACCACTTTTCCTGAGAACTTCTTTAGTTTTTCTTTCCCACCATATGAGAGTTGTGCCTCCCAATTTGAGACTAGCAAGTTGGATCTTTGTTTCATCATCAACAATCCTTTGTATCCTTCAATAAAATTCAAGCTGTCTAACCCAATTATCTAGCTTTTCTGCATTTAATTCACCATCATAAGTGGGTAATTTAAATTTTACATTAAGCTTTAATAAAGGCATATCAGAAGAATGATGAGTTTTTTTAGGTTGCTTATCCTTGGAGGAATGTACACTTGCTTCACTTGTAGATGATGAGGATGAAGGGGAAGAAGGTTATGGAGGTCCACCACCTTCAACTCCTCCTTCTGCTCTTACTGAAGATTCACCTTCTTCAACCTTTGAAATTATTCGTTGTCCTCTTTCATGGTAAATCTCCTATACTATGGATTTCATCAATTGAAATGACTCAAATAAATCTTCCTCAGATGCATAAGGATCTAGCTTCCTCAGTGAAGACATTTCCTGTTTATGAGGTCTCCTTTGAATCTCTGGATTAAAAGCCTCAAGTTGGCCTTCTCCTCGCTTGAGTTTGGCTATGGTGGGCATCCAATGCTTGCAATCCCTGTCAAACCTTCAAAACCAAAAGATCTGATACCTATAACTTGATCTGAAAATGAGAGGTTTTACTGACAAATTTTGCAAGTTAAGTTTATGTACTTTATGCATCGGATCGATAAGAATGCGAAACACATAAAATTTACAAATTTTTGCGGAATAAAAATTATGACGTGGCACCATGTGATTGGGCCATGTGTCACCTTGTTATTGGCCCCAAACTATCCAGTCACCATCTAACACATATAAACAGTCAATAATCCTGTCAACTCATCAGCCCAGTCAACTTGTCATTGCTATGTGTTTTCCTATGCCACTGCTACATGTTCTGCTTATGCTGCCACGTGCCATCTTCAAGAGCTTCCATGTCACCTTTGACTGTTGACTTTTTACCTGTTTGGGAAAAGCTTCAGACTGCGATAAATTTCGCATATAGACTTGGATTTTCGATCCGTTTATGCCACCAGAAAGCTTGCGGCGAGCACTTCACAATGGTGTAGATTTCATGAGCATTGGAGAACTTTGATTTTTTGAGCATTTCAGATCCTCCTGGATCACTAAGAGGGAGTGTTGATGATTACAACTACACGAGACATCCTCTAGGACACATAATGATTGAGTCGACCTGAGAG
>JASDQU010243215.1:26014-39793 GCA_032191745.1 Picea mariana | reverse complement strand
TAGGATTAGAAGCTGCCAGGAAGTTGAAAATCGAGAATCTAATAGTTTACGGTGATGTCGAATTAATTGTAAAGAAGATAAGACAACAGTATCAAGCCAAACATCCAAGGCTAAGGTCATACAGAAACTGCGCCTAGGATTTGATTGAATTTTTTTTCTCTTCGTTCAATATTCATCATATTCCCAGGACAGAAAATCGACAAGCTGACTACCTAACAAAAGCAACTACTACTTTTATTCCACCTACAATATTGAAGTTAAAGTATCATATAGAAATGAGGCACATGCCTTCAATAACAAACAATGTTCAACACTGGTAGGTCTTTGAAGATGATGAGTAGATCAAGAAGTTTCTAGAAATGGTGGATGAATTTTCCAAAACGCACATCAACCAGGAAAATCAAAAGGACCCTACTTGGATCATGCAGGAAGATGAAGAACCTCAGAAGTTCTAGGATAAGGTCACTAAACATCGCATGTTAGTGCTGAAAAATAATCAGATTCCTAAGGGCCTGATTCCTTTAGAAAGATTATTTGATCAAGACGATATACCCCTAAAGTCTACCTTGCAACCTCAACCCGAAGAGATTGAAGATTGTGATATAGGCACTAAGGAAAACCCTAAGCTGGTCAAAATATCTAAATACCTTCCACCCGAAATGAAAAGTAAATATGCTGAGTTACTCAAATAGTACAAAGATGTCTTCACTTGGTCTTATGATGAGCTAAAAACTTATGATACCACTGTCATCGAGCATAAAATCCCTTTGAAACCGGGCATCAAACCTTTTAGGCATAAACTAAGACAAATAAATCCTATATTCCTGCCTGTAATAGAAAGAGAGGTAAAAAATCTCCTTGAAGCAAAGATTATTGTTCCACTCAGGTATTCTGAGTGGGTGGCTAACTTTGTTCCAGTCAGGAAAAAGAACGGTGAAATCAGACTCTGCATGGATTTCAGGAACCTAAACAGATCATCCCTTAAAGACAACTATCCTCTCCTTAAAATGGATCATTTTCTGGAAAAAGTGGCCGGGGCTAACCAAATGTCTATGATTGATGGCGTTTCAGGTTACAATCAAATTGCGGTCCATGAATATAACAAAGAGAAAACCGCGTTTACCACTCCATGGGGTAATTTCATCTACAACAAAATGCCATTCGGTCTGATGAACGCAGGGGCTACCTTTAAACGAGCAATGGACATAGCCTTTGTTGGTGAGAGAGATAATTTTGTTGTTATCTATCTCGATGATTTAACTGTTTTTTCTAACTCGGATGCAGAGCACTTGGTACACCTCAAACATACATTCGAGAAATGAAGAAAATTCGGTTTGTCACTCAACCCTAAGAAATCCCATTTTGCAATGCAAGAAGGTAAACTATTAGGCCATATAGTATCTAGGGAAGGAATCAAAATTGATCCAAAAATAGTTGAAGCTATAGATACAATCAATATTCTTAGAAGCAAAAAGGAAATTCAGTCTTTTTTAGGAAAAATAATTTTAAGAAGATTCATTCCAAATTTTGCTGAGATTGTTAAATTGATTACATATATGCTAAAAAAGGACAGTGAGGTCAAATGGACAACTGAAGCTAAAGCATCTTTTGAATGCATCAAGAAGGTAATAGGAGAAGCACCGATGCTGGCCAGCCCAGACTACATGAAAGAGTTCTTAATATTTTCATTTGCATCTGAGCATACTATCGCAGTCATGCTCTTACAGAAGAACTACAAAGGTTTCGAGAAACCGATAACATTTTTTTAGTAAAAGCCTCAGAGACGCCGATTTGAAATATGATATAATGGAAAAACAAGCATATTCTATGGTGAAATCCCTCAAAGATTTTAGGACTTACGTGCTACATTCGAAAATAATTGCCTACGTACCAACCAGCTCTGTTAAAGATGTATTGGTTCAACCAGATAGTGACATAAGAAGAGGCCAATGGCTAGCCAAGATTCATGAATTCAATCTTGAGGTAAAACCAACTAAACTCTTTAAAGTTCAAGCTATAGATAAGCTATTAGCTGAATTGAATTTCAGAGAACTTGTGATAAATCATCTGCAATCTTACACAGACCTTCTGGATATAGAATAATTCGATGCTCAGACACCTCCGACCCAAATTCAAGAAAGATTTTCCACCTCTGCTTGGTATGGTGACATAGTTTCATACCTCCTGAGTCTTCAGTGCCCAAGTGATATGACTCCTTCTAAGGCGAGAACATTGAAGCTACAAGCGGTAAAATATTGCATTGTCGACAGTCAAATGTATTGGAAAGATCCCCTGGGAGTTTTACTAAGGTGCCTGATAGAGTCTAAAATGGAGAATGTTATAAATGAGTTTCATGAAGGGGTGTGTGGAGGACACCACGCTTGGAGGGCAATGGCCTATAAAATCCTAAGAGCTGGATACTATTGGCCGAAGTTATTTACAAACATGAATACTAAAGTCAGAGCCTGTAATTCTTGTCAGCTATTCTTAGGCAAGCAAAAGCTTCCCACCCTACCCTTGATCCCAGTCAAGACGAAAGCCCCGTTTCAACAATGGGGTTTGGATTTTAAAGGAGAAATTCATCCACACTCAAGTGCACAACATAAATGGATTCTAACCGCCACAAACTATTTCACTAAATGGGTAGAGGCCATTCCGACACAAAATGCTACAGATTCAGTGGTGATCAATTTCTTAGAAGAAAACATTTTATCAAGGTTCGACTGTCCCCGGAATATAGTCATGGATAATGACCAAGCTTTCAAATCCATGGTGATGGTTAGTTTTTTTCAAAAGTACAACATCGTACTAGGGAATTCCACAACCTACTATCCTCAGGGAAATGGATTATTCGAGTCATCAAATAAGATCCCAATCACTAATAAAAAAGGTGCTAACTGAAAACAAGAAAGCTTGGCATGTTCATTTGAAATACGCTTTGTGGGAAAAGCACATTGGCACTAAGAAATCGATCGAAATGTCCCCTTTCCAAATGGTATACGACACTGACATGGTCGTCCCCATAAATCTCACTCTGCCTGTAATGAAGCTTTGGAAAGATGCAAAGGGAGAGCCGAACAATGTTACCAGAAGAATAAATTAGTTAGTTGAAGTCCAGCAAAATAGGGCCGAGGTGGACGAGAAACTTCAGAGATATCAAGAAAGTATGAAAGCCTTGTTTGACAAAAAAAGATAAAGATAGGGAGTTCCTTCCAAAAGACCTAGTTTTGAAATGGGATGCTAGGAAAGAAGACGCTAGAAAACATGTCAAGTTTGATCACATATGGTGTGGGCCTTTCAGGGTTGTAGCTTCCGAGGGAAATAACTCATTCTTATTAGAGAAGCTCGATGGGAAAATCCTTAGTGCTCCTATCAAAGGGCGTTACTTGAAACACTTCATGCAATAATAAAATTCCAAACTCCCATTGTACATACTGGTTTGATTTTCATGTTTGATTTGCAAATTTTGGTTTCTTTGGTAAGTTTTTACTTTCATTGTAAATAAGGCCAAGTTTTTTGATTTCATAAAAACAAGTAACTCATATTGTTTCTTTTCTGCAGAAGTTTCTGACATTTCTCATGTTGTTTTCAGGCATAATACTTACTGATAGTTGAGAGATAAAGATGTATCAGAAACCAACACTTACTCTTCAGAACATTGGCTTTATCTCAAAACAGGTGATAAATGAACAATTTACTTGATTGAAAATATAAAGAAAATCTGAGGTATGAACTTTTACCCTACCGACCTAAATTAAAATTTTCATGGAGATCTTACTAAGTACAGAAAGAGTCTCATTCGTATATACATATTTTCACCTGAGCAACAACCAGAGGAATATAAGAATTACAACCTAATCCTAAAAGTGTTCTCTAAGTTTTGATAAAATTAAAATTAAAATAAATAAAAAATGAAATAAAATTTATAAAAAAGAAAATAAGAATAAAAAGACCTTAAAGAAAATATGAGAAACAATGAACAAACTTGTGTGGGGTTGACCTTGTTCACAACACAACATTTGAATATTATTTATGTTTTATCCTGCCCATCCTCAAATTTTATTTTCCTATGATTCTCAATACCTCTCCCTGGTCTTCATAGAGAGAAAAGACTTCACCTTAACTCTTCAAACTCAGAAACATGTCTTCAAAATAATGTTAGGTGAAAATTTATACATCCCTTTCAACTTAACTGAAAGAACGTATGTTTAGGTTAATCCTAATAACTTTAGCTCTCTTATCTAGTTTTAAACTGACTAGTTCACTCAAGGTTGATCCCTAAATTTAAAATCCCTTTAAAAATATTCTCGATAGGTGAAGAAGTATTGAAGATTGAAAGACAATTAATTTCAAAGTATACTAAAAAATTATGACAGACCTTTCCTTGAATATCTTAAACATATATCATCCCTTGTATTATTACATACAGATTGATTTCCCCCACTTCATGTATTAAAATATAAGACAGATGGTGAAAGTAAATTCATAAAATGATTGCCCACATCTAGTCCAAGAGATGATGAAAGGAAATTCATTAAATGATTTCCCTCATCTCAGCATTTAAATGTGAAATTACTAATTGAAGTGGTGAAAGGAAATTCAATGGGAGAAGTAGATAACTTCACCAGGGTACCGAAAAAGCTTGCTGGCAGTGAAATAATTTCTATGATATTTGTATGGATGTCATACGTATCTGCATGATATACTCTGACATCTAATTCTTTTTCAGTAATATTTACATTTTGAATCAATGAGGGATCTCCTTAAGAAAATATGACGCGTATACTTAACCTTGATGCGAACGAAATCGATCAAAGCTTGATATTTCCGCTAAAGTTACTTTGATTATCTTAAGAAAATATGAACACAGTTTTAAGAAAGAGGAATTTCAAATAGCCTAACTGAAGGTCATGATTCAATGTATTTTAAAGGTTTTCTAATTTCGGGAGAAACTCCTTTTATCAATATGATCCTTTTCTGAATGTGTTTCACATAAATGAAATAATGACTCCATTTACCCAATAAAGGCACTTGGTCTACCGTTCTTCTACGTCTCGAAGGGAGACACGATCCCGAGATGGATCCTATGTTGGAACACATATATATTTCTAAATTTTACACTTTAAATAGTTTTCTTTCCCAGTCAAAATAAGAATAAAGCGCGCTTGATTTTCACCATTGATGAAGTTTTTCATTTAATTGAACGATCCTTTTTCTCGAGTTATTTTGGAGCCGCCTGATTATTAAAAGGCCAAACCCCTAGAGAATACTTCAGAGTTTCGAGTTTCAGAGTTTCACACTTCAGGCATTTCGACATGTCTCGCCTTCAAAGTCCTGATACGCAAAAAGTGTTCGAAATATCCTAGTCACCCTATACACGTATACCTTCTTAAGATTTAACACGTCACTGCGGGAAGAGGCCCTTCGGGAAAGCGATAGAACTCTAACTTGTAAATCTACGAAATGCAAAGTCCTGAATTATTAAACCTTGGTTAAATAAACTAATATCAATTAAAGGTAATTGATAGCCTCGCACACTCAGAGTTCATATATTCACCATCCGTCACATTATAAATTCACGAATGTCGAACTCTCTAAATGTCTTAAACGTTAAGCAGAGTTAATTAAAGATTGAATACAATTAGAGAATAATTAATCACTTCCTGGTTTCGAGCTTCGGAAATCATTTATCAAGCTATTATCGGATATCCTGAGGTCTAGAAGCTTGAAAAGAATTAAGGTTAAACGTGATTAGTTAATGGGATAAACACTATTATCTCATCTTAATATTTCGTTAAATCGTAGTCGGGTAAATTCAAATATTATTTCACATATCCCGATCACGAACCACCAACCATTAATGGCATTAATAATCGGATTTCAAATAAGATCTCGGAACGCCGCCTAAATATTTTCATTAAGGAAAGTGAATACATTGTCAGTAAAGGTATACACAAATTGATGCACTTAAGGTGAAAAGGATATTGAATTCTGAATTCCATTTGTGTTTTCACAAAAGCAAGATTTAGCAAGATAAGAAGTTTTGCGCATTTTCTGTAACAGGTAACACAGTGCTAAGTTTACTACTATCATGGCTCTGTAGAAAATTGTTAAAGTGGCTGGTGAGAGATCAAGCCAAAACACAGATGTCCTCTCGGACACATCGCCGAGAGCTGTAGATACCGTGGAAACCTGGACACAGGTATTTGATATCCTGCAATATGAGATGATCATGTTCAGAAGAGTCAGACTATGAAGGGACCGAAACTCAGGAAATGAAGCTCAAATACGTAGCCCAATCAAAGCTGCATAAAATAACCATGCAACCGAGGCTCATGCCGTATAACGACATGATAGGATGGGCCCTTGAGAATGTTGACGTTTCGACCAGGACCATCCACAATTCACAGAAAGTTGTTGTTGGATCTTTTCGACCAAAACATATACAGGTGATGTACAAACTATCCCTAGCATTCAAATATAGTTATAATGTCTCTTTCTTAAAAGAGTTCGATGAATAAGAGTGTGCACAAGGTGTAAAGAATTGTCCCGACTTGATCAAGAACTGGTAGGCATGCCCTGAAAAATTCAGAGCAGGCACCCATGGCATATATGCCACTACATCATTAGAATCTTATATGATGTATGTGGCCATGATTCTATGTAGAATTTTCGGCAAAGAAAACTCTTCTCACTTTATGTTATCATGGGTACTGATCATGCACGAAGTTGCAAAGGGTTTTTCTTTCAATTGGGCCAAGATATTATCAGACAGTTTGGCCAAGGATATTATAGAATATCAATCAATGAAAGCCAAAGGATGACTTGCCCCATTTTACACNAAGGGACCGAAACTCAGGAAATGAAGCTCAAATACGTAGCCCAATCAAAGCTGCATAAAATAACCATGCAACCGAGGCTCATGCCGTATAACGACATGATAGGATGGGCCCTTGAGAATGTTGACGTTTCGACCAGGACCATCCACAATTCACAGAAAGTTGTTGTTGGATCTTTCCGACCAAAACATATACAGGTGATGTACAAACTATCCCTAGCATTCAAACATAGTTATAATGTCGCTTTCTTAAAAGAGTTCGATGAATAAGAGTGTGCACAAGGTGTAAAGAATTGTCCCGACTTGATCAAGAACTGGTAGGCATGCCCTGAAAAATTCAGAGCAGGCACCCATGGCATATATGCCACTACATCATTAGAATCTTATATGATGTATGTGGCCATGATTCTATGTAGAATTTTYGGCAAAGAAAACTCTKCTCACTTTATGTTATCATGGGTACTGATCATGCACGAAGYTGCARAGGGTTTTTCTTTCAATTGGGCCAAGATATTATCAGACAGTTTGKCCAAGGATATTATAGAATATCAATCAATGAAAGCCAAAGGATGACTTGCCCCATTTTACACGTCAGCATACCTTATGGACGCCATTTGTTTTATGACRCCATTTCCTTTGATGGGCTRGAGCTAGACTTCGACCAATGTTGAACCAATACACTTCTATCAKTCCAACCTGTGGGAGGATAAAGCAAAGGATTTMTTCTATGAAATATGCAACTTTGTGGCGGTGCCAATGCATAGCGCTATATATGGTTGCCCMCCTCCTAGGATTTCARACCAGATAGTGGTCAAGCTCGGAAAAATAGCAGATTGGTACATTGAGGAACACTTCTCTTACATCAAGGTTTTTGGATGTTCCGTTCCTTCGCATGCCTTACCAATGTTTCTACTAGATCAATTGGTGTGCCGAGAGGTAACACATCAAACGATGCTAGGAGGAATCAGTAAAGAGATAAAGGCAATGTAGAAAAAGGTGTGGCCCACCTTTCCTTTGTGGGTTGGTACTTTCACATTGTTAGATTTAGGCCACTCAAAGGTAGAGGCCACAACCCTAAATGAAATTAAGCTTATAAACATTGAATTCAAGAAACACAATCCCCAGAAGATTGTGAGAAATCACATGGATCTTTACAATCTAAAGAGATACGAGCATGAAGATTCCCCACAGGATGAAATATTCCAAGGAGCAAGATCTTATCAGGAAGTGTTGAGCTGAGTCCAGACTTTGGCTCCAAACAAATTGACCGAGTTCCATAATTTTTAGAAACAACGGAGAAATAGTCTGCCCAAAGTCTTACAGGGAGAAGTTCTGACATCTCTAGCCACACACGAAGTTCGAATCCAGAAGTTAGAAGCAGAAAGTTCCAGTGGAAAAATCATCCTACAAAACTTGGTGAAAATAGAGGTTTTGACACAGAAAACAAATACTGCACCATCAGATCAACCTGATGATCAAACAAAATCTCAAGCTAAAGTTTTGATAAAAAAAAGGCACAGAATGCATCGTTGTCTACACCAGAAAATCTGGCTACTAATACAATAGGGAAACCACACACCAACTAAATAGGTGACCCTATTATGTCTTTGACCCCTTTATAGATCAGTCAGGGGAACCCAAGTGTCGAAGTAGTGTTTATAAAATATCTTACTCCCATTTCAGTTGAAGAAATGCCACCTTCCGACTTCTTCTTCAACAAGAAGAGGAAGGTTGTAGTAAAAAGAGAGACGCACCAAAGGGAGGGTGCAACTATCAAGAGACACAGGGTGCTATTTGATGGACAGGCTCTAGAGGAGGCAGATTTTGCTATGGAAGTGGCAGGCAAATTTGAATCTTTTGCCACAACAAATAATTGTTCAGTTGGGAATCTGAAAGAACAATTGAAGCAGAAGGACCTTCTCGTAAGATAGTTACAACACCAAATGAAGACAATGGAACAAAGTGTGAGAAATGAGATGAATAGGGGTTTTGAGCAGATTAGAGCATGTGAAAGACAAGAAATTCAACAACTCAAAATTAGCCTCGATGAAATGCATAAAATGCATAGGTAAGTAGAGAACTGGCCATTCAACAGGGAGAGTTGGTCGAACAACTATAGGCTAAGATAAAATTGATTGAGAACACGACAATGGATATGGGGGTTTTCCAAGCCCAGACATTGGAGGTGCACAAGAAGCTAGAATCAACACAACAAAGCCTTTTTACTAAAATAGTTGTCCAAAACCATTATTGGATGGTAGATCATTCTTTAAATAACATTTACTTAAAAGAGAGAGAGGCCATTGTTGCTCGATCTACTTTCCAGGAAGCATTTGTGTCATCAACGAAAGATGAAGTAGATAAGGTCCCTAGATTGTCTCTTTCAGAGCAAACTCGAGGTGATATAATACTGAAAACCTGGGAGGCCAATTTAGTTGAAAGTAAAAGGCTAGACTGGGAAGTGAAGAAATCTTGTGAAGAAGCATGTTCCTCACTCGACAAAGAGTCACTATACATTGAAAGAGATACCATCTCTGAATCCCTGGGGAAAATTGATATAGCGAAGAATCAACTTGACTCCAAGACAAGAATGGAAGAATCCTAGGCCGCAATCCTGCAATTGAAACGAATTGACATTATCCAGATTAATAAGTGGATAGTCAATCCTAGTTTGTGGCTACAGTCTATATCTTTAGAAGCCAAAAGGATGGAATATAGGCTGCCTCACATAGAAAATAATTTATTTACTTTCGAGGCTAATGACACAATAGAGCCTTCCGGGATAGTGGTGCAGTTCGTAGGCAGATGTGTTCAGTGTGTCGGGAAAGGGAATGCCAACATGTCTGGAAACAAATGAGACAACATACTATTTACACAGGTGATGATTAAAGGCCAACTATTTCTGAGCTAGAGGACAAGAAGAAGAAACGTCTCTGCCAGCAGGCAAAGAGACAGAGAAAATGTGAATGAAACTCTTCAAATTTTATATATTGTAATATTTACTATTTTTGAATTATGATAGTTCCAACCGTTTAGGGTTGAGATCATTTTTGTATAAATACATAGTTTGAAAATTTAGCAAAGGCTGCTTCTTGTCAGATGTAATAAGAAGAAACTCTCCTTTCGTGAGAATTAATACAAGTGCAGACATGGATTCCAATTTTTGTGGAGTTTGAGTTATGTTCTCCTCTTGTATTCCATATTTCTTGTTTCCCTGATGTTATTCCTTGATGAGTGAGTGATTGCAATTTAGTACTACTACTACCGTAGTCACATTTTATCGGTTGTTTGATAAGCAAGCAAATTTTCCTCTGTATTTTCTACAAGTAAATACAAGACCTGTGAGCTACTTGGATTATTGTATCTCATATCCTTACAAGGGTGCATTCTTTAATTTCTTCTACTGTGAACAAGGTAAGATTCATCTTGCATTGATGCCTCATTTTGTTTAACAGTTTTGTAAGTTTCCCTCACATCATTTTATTTTATAAATCAACTCAGGTGACAAATTACGACCTCTTTCCTGTTCTATCATTATTTTCATTTGAGGATTAATTCTTATATAACTAACGGAAGAAAAAGCGCCTTTAAAAACATCCCTTTATATTTTTGATACCTGACATTATTCTTTAAGCCTTAGGTTTAATCTTAGGAACAACAGAGGGATTAAGAAAGGAGAGAGAAACAAAGCTATTAAAAGAGGTAAATGACTTTCCTTTTGTCGAGGGAGAATGATAAATAGGCTTTGATATCCCTAGTAGTGTCGACTTATGGGTTGAGGAAAGATCATGTTGTTTCAATCTAGAGGAGCCCTTAACTATTTTCCATTAATATTATGGTTTATAGGGCTACTGGGGTGGAGTTTGTGGCTTAAAATACTTAGATAAATTCCCATATTCATGACATATTTTTCACTTGAAGAGCAATTGTTCACAATCCAAATTTTGCGAATGTGTCAAGTTGTGAAGGGAAAGGTTTATTGGCTCTTGGAGACCCTTCTACAAGTCCACTTCTACATATATTTGAGCACATAAAAGAATTACTTTAAGGTTAAACTTGTCAATATACTTTCCAAATGAGTTCCCTATTGTAGCTAGAGAGTCATCATTCTAGTAGTGAAGATGGAGGTGTGGAAGCTTGATCCAAATGGGAACTATTGAAGGCACATCCACTTCTGGGTCAAAATCTAGTGATCATCACCTATTCAAGTACATCCCCTTTGGGCCCATAATGTAAGATCCATTTCTTAATATTATATCCTTGTCTTCCTTGAGTTCGAACATAAAAACATAGAATCCTTTGTTGCAAAAGTGTGAGAGTGTGCCTTTGAGAAAAAATGACTGGTTTCTTTGAACCCATTGCTCCATGAATTTAGGAGAGGGACCTAATGGGTGAATTTTCCAATAAGATATTGGTCTTATAGTGTAAGGGCCTTCCTTTGTGAGGTGGTTATAGGTAGCTTCACATTAGGGATCGATTAATCTTTCTTCATAATTCCAAAGGGAGGAGATTTCTTGGTCATTCACAATGATAAGACTAGTTATTAGAAGGATAAAGATTCCATTAATGGAGGATAGGAATTCACATGGATTCCCCCTTCCATATCCATGGCTGATAGGCTAAGCAGGGCAGTGTAACGGAGGAATGATGGCTAGGGTAGGTGCAATACATATTATCATTTTTTTTTAATAAAGCTTCCTTTTAACTATTAATAAAAGCAATATATACAAGCCTTTAATACAAAATAAGAGGGTTGCAAAAGTAGCCTCCATAGGTAAGTCTCAAGGAAAAAAAATCGTCTACCCTAGTGAAAACACTCACTCATAGAGAGTCTATGTAATAATATCCATAAACATACTAAGATAGAGAAACAAATGGCATTAGCCAGAGCATATAAACATGAATCATCAACCATACTCACCATAGGAGGAGTTGGAAGTGGTCATCTAGTGCAAGGCCCTAGTGTGAAACAAGAGGGTTAGCATTAGTAGGTTGGACTAGGTTCCACCCATTGATAAGAGGCTTCAAGGGCTCAATCCATTCTAAAATAACAAAGGACAATGTTAATTTTTTTTTTCATTATGAAGTAGATGAAGGGGCCAGATCCTATTGCACTTATGCCTCTGATGAACCTATCTCCCTATGATGTTGCTGGGTCTACTGTTAAAGGAACTCTTGTGGGACCTAGTCGAAGCCACTCTCATAGACTAGTTGGTCCATGATGACCAACTAGGTCTGATGGCACCCAACTCATAGTGAACAAGGCTCCTTGACAACACTCCAACAACTTATATAGGTGTTCCATGTCAAACCTAACTCTTTTTTCTTATATCATAAGCCTAAATCCCTTTGTGTCTGCTACAAATTGCTTCTGATGGCACATCATTCAATATTCACATGCAAGAGATAGGAGAGTATGAATTTCAAAAACCAAGGAGGCACACTGTTTTAGTGTTTTTTTGGCTCACTTTCTATGCACATTTCACTTGGACAATGCTCTCTTCGTGGTCCACCAATTCAAAAACCATTTTAGGATCTTGTCGATATGCCCAAGGGCTATGTGTGACACTAATTTTTTATGCCCATGTAGAGAACAAATGAATTAGGAAATTTATTGACATGGGCCATGTTCATGTGCTCAAAAACCGCATTTCGGGTGCTTTAAACCTAGAATTGAAACACGATTTTTTAAGTCTATGCATGAGGATAATTTATCTCAGTTTTCAGAAGTTGGACTGCACCAAAGTGAGAGCACTTTGCCATTGTATCTTTTGCAAGGGAACTTTCCATCAATTTTCAACAGTAAAACTCATCAAGCACAATACAAAATCGAATAAATCCACCAAGGAATATGTTGGCATCCATAAGGCTAAAGCATGAACAAGAATTCATATCTTGAGGTGGACCACAATTCCCTGTTGATCAAAAAATTTGATCACCTAGGTTTCCTGCTCTTGGGATAATAAAAAAAAAATCCATATCAGAAGAAGGAAATTTTGATAGATTATCAGTTCATTATGTAGCCCTCAGTCTCAAATTTTTCACACATTTTTTGGATTCAAAATTTGAGTTCGTATGCTCAATATATCTATGTTTTTGTCTAACTGCAAAAAAAAAGCCTTTTTTTCCATGTGAAAATAACTAAGATATTCTTGGAACCACACTTATTTTTCTTAGTTTTTTTCTTATCACTTAAGACAAAGTCTTGATTTAGTCTCATTTTCTTGTTTCATATTCTTAATTTTTCTCTCCATACATTTTCGTGCCTCTTAATCTCCCACTTCCCATGCTTAGTTTTAGTTTTACATTTTATTACTTCTCCTCTCCTTCACTTATTTCCTTACTCCCCCCTTACCTCTTGTTGTATCTTGAGATGTTCCTGGCTTTTAGAAACATGCCAAGACCATTTTAAACCAATATTTTGACTGCAATTTGGCCCTTCCAGCTAGAGGGGGCTTCCTTAAATGATATAAGATTGTTGGCTGCTCACTCTCACCAAGCAACAATTTTATCATTAATCTCTAATGGCAGATTTAAAAAATGGTAAAAAGAATGATGAACGAAATGATGGATAAATGGCAATGGAATGAGATTAAATATTGTAAACCTTAGAGATTAAAGGTTTAATCCATTGGGCATGGAGTCTTATAGAACAAAGCACAATAGCTGATAAGCGAAAGACAGAAGAAGATGAGGAAAACAAAAAATCCCAGACACAATCAGTGAGTAAGGAAGTCACTATCAATCTAAGACGAGGAAGGATGATCTATTAGGCATAAGTGAATGAATCCAACAATAAAACAAACACCATATACTGAGCATAAACATGAATTCATACAAAAAATTCAATTAAATCTTATTAGCAATCTATCGAATATATATATATATATATATATATATATATATATATATATATATATATATATATATATATATATATA
>JASDQU010243214.1:132353-145058 GCA_032191745.1 Picea mariana | reverse complement strand
TGACTCCATCTGTAATTTGATAGTGGCAAGACAAAAACAAAAAACATCGTTTAGGGCCCCAAAATAGCCCTGGAAGTACAAAAAGATGTAGTGATATGAAAACTTCCAAAATAAGCCAGTTGGAATAGTGGGCAGCCACCAATATCCACCTGCATGATGTGTAGGGATTCAAGACAGCCCCAGAAGTGTAGAATCACAATTACAAAGAAATCTCATGATTATAGAGAAACACACTGAACTAAAAACTGTCAAGATGAGCGAGTTGGAATAGGTGGGTGGCCACCAATATCCACCTAGATCAGTCCTCCCCCCTTAGAAATAAATGGTCTCTATTGCATTGAGTTCCCCCATAAAGTGAGGAAATTTATGTTGAATTTGGCCCTGAGTGAGCCACTTTCCTTGGTGCAGAAGTTGCCTTTCCTTGACAACCCTATAAAGATGGATCCTTTGCTGGCAGGTGACCTTGACCTATGTGTCCACTATCTGATCAGTGGATTCATGTTCCATGCATTCAAGTTTGAGCTATGTTGGTGTTAATTGTTCTACAATATCTGAGGTGTCCAATAGTGGTAGAAAATATGGCTGAAGGATATCCACATTGAACACTGGGTGCAAGCCAAGGAAGGGTGGAGTGTTAATCTCAAACACATTGCCACCCACAACCTTGGTGATATTTTAAGGCCCATAGAGAAGTGGACAAAGCTTCTAATGGGGCCCTGTAAGGTTCTATTTCTGCAAATGTAACCATACCTTGTCTCCCACCTAAAACTGGTGCGGTACCCAGTGTTGATCATGGCGCTGCTTGTACTTATCATTGGATTTCTACAAAATCTCATGGACCTATTGGCAGATGTGATGAATCCAATCAATGAATTTGGTGTCTTTGTTGGCCTCATACTAAACATCGAAATATTCTTCTTGTGTGTTTGCAAGAGGTAGTGCAACATCAATGCGAACCAAGGGCCGAAATCCCAAACCCACCCGAAATGGGCTATGACAAGTGGAGCTATGGAGAGATTTGTTGTAGCTGCAATGAACAGAGGGATGAATCTCATCCCATGTACATGGATGATTAGAGTTATAAATGCATAGGATGTGCACAATCATGTGATTGATGACCTCTGTTTGGCCATCAGTTTGGGGGTTAAAAGTAGTGGGTTTAGTGAGCTTGGTGTCCAACAGTGACCAGAGACTCGACCAAAATGTACTGAGGAACATGCTGTCCTGATTTGAGATGATGTTATGTGGTATCCTAAAATGGAACCACACCCGTTCGAAGAAGAGCTTGGTAGTATCTGCCGTTGTGATGCTCTTCTTGCAGGCTGTGAGAATGACCATATTCAAAAACTGATCAACTACCACAAATACACAATCATTGACTTTCTTGGTGGATGGAAGGCCAAACATGTAATCCATCGATATGGATTCCCAAGGCCACTTGAGAGTAGGAAGAGGGGTGTATAATCCTTTCTTATTGATGGATGGTTTGGAAATGACACAAATAGTGCAAGATCTGATATACTTGCTGAAGTCTTGTCAAATTTTTTGGCAATAAAATGTTTCTATAGAATGAACACAATTTTCTCCATGGAAAAATGTCCTTCCATCCAACTGTAGTGAGCCTCCCAAATCATCTTTGCACGCTCTCTTGTGGGAACACATAGGTGGCCCAGATGGCATAGCAGTCAATCCTAAATGTGAAAATCGATGACATTCACGCATGTGCCCAAGAGATGATAGGTGGTGGCGATGTCAGGGTCATGCAGATAAAGTTGGGACCACTTAGATACCTCATGCCCACAGGAATGGTGCATGGTGGTGAGTGCAACAATGTGAGGTCGAATGAGGTAGTCAATAACATGATTTGTGCTCCCTATCTTATATTTGATGTTGAGATGGAACTACTGCAAGTAGGTGAACCACTTTTGATGGAGGTCGTTATGCAACTTTTCTTGTGTCTGTTTGAATTGCGGAGGCTTGTGATCAGTGTGGATGATTGTCTCCTTTCCTAGAATGTAATATTTCCATTGACGACAGGCTTCCACAATGGAATACATTTCCTTGTCATAGGTGGGGTATTTCTGGATGATATATGAGAGTGTCTTACTATGGTATGCTACTGGATGACCATGTTGAGTGAGAACTGTTCCTACAACATAGTCAGAGGCATCTGTCTCAATCTCGAATGGTTGTTTCAAATTGGGTAAGGAAAGTACCGGAGTTGAGCAAAAGTGATGATTTAGATAATCAAATTCTTGTTGTTGTGCATTCCTACATGCAAAAATTGCCTTGCCACCGCCCTTGGTTACTTGGACGAGGGCCCATGCAATATAGGAGAATCCCAACATGAAACTTCGGTAGATGTTGGAAAGTACCAAGAAGCTCCGAAGCTCGGTTAATGTGGTTAGGGCTGGTCAGTCACAAATGAATTGGATCTTAGATGGATCCACATGTACCCCATGCTCAACAACAATGTAGCCCAAGTATTGGACCTTGTTCATGAAAAATGATTATTTTTCCAAGTTGGCATATAGCTTGTGTTGCCGTAGAGTGCTAAAAACTTGTTGAATATGCTGCATGTGCTCTTCCCTAGTTTTTTTGAAGATGAGGATTTCATCCAAATATACCACCACAAAAGAGTTGATGAAGGGTCTGTTAGGTATCTAGAGAGGTAGTGGGGGCCCTAGAGGGACCATAGTGATAATAGTGGAGGCCAATCAATGTAAGGTGGACTAGATCCACTATATTTTTTAATAAGTCCCACTATGGTAGTTAGATATAATAAATGTAAGAGGACTTACTAGAAGGTTCTACTTATAGAAGGTTCCTCCTCTAGAATGATCTTATGTTGTTAGTGGCACTATATAAAGGGGTTCAAGCAATGTAATGGGATATGAAGAGAAATATTTTATTGTGAGTGGTAGCTCAATAGGAGGATTCCCCCTAGAAGAGGCAAGTGAACATGAGAGGATCCCTTCCATAATAGGATCCATTGTATGGTGTTTCTCTACCTCAAGGGTTTTGATATAATAAAGTGGTGGTTTTGTACATTGTTCCATATACCTTGTGTGGTGATTGTATTCAAATATCTTTGGTACTATTGTGGTAATTTTTATTCACGTGTTTGGTACTTAACAAGCTCTAAATACATCATCCATCAATCTCATGAAAGTTGTTGGTGCATTTTTTAAGCCATAGGGAATGACCAACCATTCAAAGAGACCTCTAGATTTGAAATTTGTCTTCCATACATCAATCGGTTCGATGGGAACCTAGTGGTACCCAAAATTTACGTCAATATTGCTGAAGAACTTTGCCCCCTTGAGTTGGTCAAGAATGTCATCAAGGGGAGGATCTGGTTTGGATGTGCCCCTTTTGAAGAAACTCTTCGATTTGGTGCTTGATTTCGTCATTTTCCATCAATGGGTGACGATAGACTGGTCCATCAGGAAGAGGTTCACTAGGGGTTAGATCAATTGGATGCTTGAATTGGCAGTGTTTCAGTACCTCGGTGGGTAAGGAGAAGATGTCTTTGTACTCTTCCATGATCTCATCCACTTGCTTCTGCTACAAAGAGAGGCTTTGTGTAGAGGTCACATATGTGGAGACAACCTTCTAATTACTGTGAGCATGAATCACAAAGAAGACAAACTTCCCAGTCTGTGAAATGACCTTACTGCATTTCTTAACATAGATTAAAGAAATAACAGTAGGCAACACTACCTCTGGTATCCTGTACAATTTTCTACCAAAGTAATAATAACACTATGGGGTCTAGACTCATACACAACATGTCACTTCCACAAATATGGCTGGTCTAAAATAACATCACAAAATTCAATGGGAGAAATATCACACAATACCTCATCTTTGAAGGGCTTGATGCCATAGGGAAGATGACACTATTGGTTGACGTGAAGATCTCTTCCTTGGCGAAGCCAACCGATGGTGTAGGGATGCGGGTGTGGTGTTATCGGCAGGTCCAACTGCTTGATGTCCTTTGCTGAGATTGGTTTATTCTGATTGCTAATATCGAAAATGAAATGAAGCAGAGTCCCCTTTACCCACATCTGTGAGTGAAAGAGGCGTTCCCATTCCTCTGGTTCTTCTAGTTCGCTTGGCTGGAATTTGGTGGTAGAAATAGTGGCACTGGGTTCGACATCGATAATCCACTTCCCATTTTCTGGATTTGATTCATATTCAAAATTTGGCTCTGACTTGGAAGATTTCATCTCAGACACCAGTGACTGCTTGGAGAGACATTCTTCAATGTTGTGCTAAGGGATTTTATGGTATTCACACCACTTTCCTGTGTCCTTCTTTGACTTATCCTTACCCTTCTTGGGTTGTGTCTTGGACATGTTTTCTTGAGAGTGGCCATATTTTCTCTTTCCCTTTTTTGGGGGTTTGTGACCGCCTTTTCCCTACTTTGGCTGTGAGGAATTTGTAGATCCAAACTCTCGCCTCTTTTGCTTAAATTTCTACTCGATATTGACAACATATCTATAAGATGCACCTAATGATGCGATGTCCAGAAAATCCATTTCCATTTGAATGTATAGATGCATACAACCATGATATTTGAGCACCAGATGTTGTTCAGAGTCTTTGATACCCAATTTAGTGCACAAATTATGGAAAATATTGGTGAAATCTAGTACCATCTGGTCCCTTTCATGACACAGCGTGGTCCATATTGTGTACTAGTCCTTTTAGTTTCCAATAGGGAAGTACTGTTATTTAATGGAATCCCATGTGGGGGCGACCACAAATTTTATAGATTCCTTTGTGGCCCTTTTCTTAGAGTAAGTATCCCACCAATCCTTAACATGGGGGATGAACTTGAGGAGTGCAAAAGTAATCTTTTCCCTATCAGAAAAATTGTGGACCGAAAAATACCCTTCAAGCAGATTCAACCATTTATCTACAACATCCACATCTATCAGCCCTTCAAATAATGGAACATCAAAATTTACTTGTACCTTGAAGGGGGTTGCATGGCCTCTTGATGAAGATGCATCTCCTGTGGGCAACCGCCGAAGGATCTGTGCAAAGTTGTCCATCATTTCGTTCTTTTGTCGTGTAAGGGCTTCCTCAAGCCTCAAGCTACAATTTAAAAAGATCTCCTAATCCACCATATTTCTTCTCGTCCACCATGAGTTGTTGTCAGGTTTGTCGAAACAGATGTTGCAAAGGATCGACTGGTTCAAGTCCCAACTTCTTGTACCCAAATCTTGTTAGGGACATGCACAAAAAAAACAAATGAAGAGCAGACCGCTCTGATACCACTGATCTAGATTTATGAGTGGAACAAAATGAATAAAAGATTGAATAAAATAACACAAATATACATAGAACAACAACACATATCCAGTGTGTTGATGATTAAAATCACAATGATGAGTTCCTCCTACAAAGGATTGCTAAACACTATTATTTATTTATGATAATAATATTTAACTAGTAGGTGGGACCCTCTTGTAGACTAGAGGCGCAAGATAGCCATGTTACACTTATATGTTGTTGCTATTATGATGTTGCCTACATTGTCCTATACATTTGATGATACAGTCTTGGTTTCATTTGACATGACAAATGGGTGGTTGATGCATTTTTGCTAAATTCTTTTGATATTTACTTGCGATACATAACAATTCTATGGTTATGAGGATTATGTTGTTGACAGGTGCTATGTTATGATATGTTATATCATTGATTAATAAGACATATATGATTATAATTAAATGGGAGATATCTCAAAACAAAGAGGGAAAGGGAACTATGGATAAATCCTAAGGCCATGGTAAAATATTACATATTAAATTTAAATGAATATGTAAATTGATACAAGTGGTGGACCTAGCTGCTATATTATGCAATTTTGTTTAAAATATTATATGGAAGCACATATGGTAACATTAACACGTGTTATTATGGTGACATGTTTGGGTGGCGCACTATATGATGGATATGGCATCAGATCTATACAATAGATATGGAATTGAATTATGAAATGGTTATGGTTTGATTTTAATGGTGGATGTTATGTTAATGGGCGGATCGTACATGGAATTGAATAGGGCTAGGTGAGGAAGCGACGCACATTTACTGCACGTCACTCCAAACCTCCCTTGAGCCCATCACCCTAGCATAGTTTCATTGTTTCTCTGTTGGTTGCGGAAGCTCCTTGATTTAAGGTTTCGAAAGGGAAAACTCGACCAACTCATCATTTAAGTGATTTTTTCACAGGTATGGCTCTTTTCTTTCCATCCATGTTGGAGTCTCTATATTATGAATCAAATGGTGGCTCAGGATTGCACGGGTTTTGTGTTTTCTTGAGTTTTTGACTGAGTGTAAATTTTCTGTTATGGGTTCTCTGTGATTACTACAAAATTTTGGCATTTGTAAGCGAAGTAATGGGCATTATTGATTGTAAAGTCTGCGCATTGGTTATTGAATCAACCAGCTTGGTTTGTTATGATGATTCTGTGTGGAAAATGTTAACAATGGTGCAACATGATATGCGTTTTATTGTTGAGGGGTTTTAACCACCAACTTGTGTATCAATTGCTGTCAACTCTTTTTCCTCTTGGACACTATTGTGATTCCTTATCCAAGTTGCAATGCAACTGTCAACAGTGGTGTGGTTTTTTTGGCTAAGTCCTGAGATATTATTTGATGGCTCGTTCTTTACTTTCATTTCACTGAAATATTTCCATAGTCCAATCTTGGTTGGCCCAAAATGTTTAATGGAGGCCTGTGTATACGAGTTGCGTCCTGACGTTATTTTCATGAAGAGTTTTCATACCTGCTCCTCTCATCTCTACTATAATGATGAATGTATGTTGTGAGGCCTCACTATCAATTGTTTTCGAAAATTATTGACCTCCTTGGTGTTGGAAAGAGACACGGTCTCTTTGTGTTTTTGAGTACCCTTCATTGTTAAATGAACCCTCATTCCTCTCTGCAAAAAAGTGTTAGAGGCATTTGTGTGTGCCTTGGTTTTTTAGCTCGAATTGCTGTATTTTCCACTCAGGAATTCTCTTCTGGTTCTATCAAAATCTTGGGGTTATAAGTTGAAGGACAATGGTGTTTTTAAGAGCATAGCTCTCTATTCTTTCAAGATTATATTTGTGTCCTGTGGTTTTTTCTCAGTGGTAAATTCTTGAGGATGTAAAAGGTTATGAGCTCTCTGTGGCTTCTAAAGTCGAGCAAACTTTCATTACCTCTCTGCATTTAAATTCTAAAGAGCTCGACTTGGAGTCTGACTTGATTCTACCTTCCTCGGGCACCTTCTGGGGTTTGTCAAGATTTTGGGTTTAATGATTGTGGAAATTTTAAAGGCACGAGGTCCCTCGCTTCAAAAACCATCTACGTGTGTCCTCTCTGTGACAAATTCGCTTGAACAGAAAAGAAAAGTATGGTTACCTACCTCTCGAGAGATGACCTTCTAGTTGATTATGGTCTTTATTACTGTGTTTAATCCTAGCATGATCGTGATTACATTTAAGTTAAAAAGGCACCTGTGTGAGTGATTATTTCATCAATCTCGATCATGGTTCTGTCAAAGTTTAAAAGAGATACCTGTGTGGCAATATCGTTCTTTTCTCTTCATACATCTTATGGGAATTACCGTGCAGATTATGATTGTTCCAAAAGTAATTCTATACATATTAATTCACATGAAGATCAAGCTCAGGTTTACATTTTTGGGGTTGATTGTTGTTGTCGAATAAATATTGTGTCAAGTATATGATTTAAGACCTATGTGTATTATTGATGCATTAAACGTGCTTTGGTTTTGTCCAGATTGATAAAGGGAATTGTGGGTAATTAAATCGGGTTTGATTTTTGTTAGATGATAGTGACTATTGATTGTTATCCTGGGTCTATTATTGATCACCAAAGATGAATGTTGGACATAGATAACATGGATCATTGTGATTATTTTGTTTATTTTAAAAGAAGAGATCAATGTTAGCACATGCAGTATTGTGGTTCAAATGATTATATTGTTACTACTGAATTGGAAATGTTTGCATAATCATTATATAAATGCACATATTGGTATAGATTGAAGATTTCTGGGAAATTAAAATTGTTTTATTGAGGACAACAAGAAATCTGTATGAAATTGAGGAACAATTAAATGTTTTGGTCTTGGAAGTGGATGCTTTTGGATTAAATTTGAAACAAAGTTATGATAGTTGATTGATTTGATTTATTTTATGAACATTATCCATCTAATTCACTCTCATTTTCTCACTTTTTTGCTCATTATAAATGCCCTCACGATCCCAAATTCATTTTGCACTCCCTTTTCACTAAAATTAAATTAAAACTCTGTATGACAGTGATAAAATATGACACATTGATAGATGGAAACTGATATGTTTTAGTATTGTTGCACAGTCAGTTATTTAATGAATTGTTGAGCAGTAATTGTGTTCTTACTCCTTGTCATGATATCACTTATTAAAATCTGACCTGATATCCCATGATCCTTATTTCACCCCCTGCTCATTTTCAATTTTTAAATAAATTTCATGGATTGGATTGCATGGGTCTGATGTCAATTGCCAAGCCAAACTTTGTTTCATATTAAGAGAATCATGTATGGTCTGTTTAGAGATAGTTGCTAATAATTTCTACATACAGGATGAACTTATTCATCAGAGGAAGTCATGTTCAAAACAATAGGGGCAAAGTAAATTGGAACAAAGGGCCTAGAAGGACCATATTCTCAATATATTTCGATGCCGATCCTCAACAGTTAAACCAACTCTTTCAAGATGGTTTTTTCAATTGGATTGGGCAAGGGATAGTCCAACCTAGAACAGAGAGGCCTCCATTTCAGCCCCATCATGTTCCTGGTATCCTTGTGCCTCCCCATGTATCTTTGCAATCTGAAGTTCCCAAGAATGATGGATTCCAGGAGATTGTTCACCCAACAGTCTCCCACCATCGTGGTTGGAAAAAATTGTCATTACCTCCTCCTCCACTTGTTAACCAAAATGTTCAAATTTCCCCTACACACTCACCTGTACAATCCTCCCATGCAAGCAAAATACTCAAAACCGAGGCTCACCATATGCATGATAAAGGTAAAGCTACTGCTGCCCCCTCCTCTCCTTCAAGTGACTCAAACAAGTCAGTATCCTCTCGTATGCACTTGAGGGATGATTTCTCCCATGTCATTAGTGATATCAAGCCTCAAAGTTCTACCCAACCTAAGGCTAATTCAGGGAAGTCAAAAGGAGATAGCAACAAAAAAGAAAAAAATTGCCTCTCAAAGTGGAAAATATGGTTTTTGATTATGTGTTTATTATTGATTTATTGAGGACTATGGACTGCTGAAAGTTTTGGACAACAAACTATTTTTGGATATTGTGGATATTTACATGTTTGGGTATAATTTGAATCATCTAGATATTTAAATTTAAAATTGTGAAAATAATTATGGGAGCCACAAGGAGGCATGTGTTTGATTGATTGTCTAATTATGTTTATTTTGTTAAGAAATAAAGGGAGTCACAAGGGGTCCCACCTACTAGTTATTATTTAATAAAAAGACCCTTAATTATTATTATTATTATTTCTTCCCCTAAACTAAAGTTAGTTGAGTTTTAATTAACTTAACTAAATGAGGTAGTTGAACTACTTCAACTAATTTGGAATGCATAAAAGACAAATGAGAAGGAAGAACAAGGGGAGAATAGAAGGAGAAAACATACTAAGGTTTGCTCCGAGTTTTATTGAGATAATTTAGTTTTCATTCATTCCCCCGTTCATTAAAATCCTAATTCTCTTTTATGACAGCAAGGTCCCATTGTAGAAAACAATGTTCAAGGCTGAACCACATCATTTAAATGCTTGTTTCAGAGGTGTTGATCTATCTTTGATAGTCTGTGTAGACTTGTCATTTTATGAATTGAGTTTCATGACTGATAAAGGATATTGTGCAGAGTCAAGTGGGAAACAATCTATGGCAAGCTGATAAGTTTTTAAAGTTCAGTTTTTACTTCTTGCCAGAGTCCTTTTGTATGGTTTTCATTGGGGATATCTAAGTTTGACCTTGGTCCATGCCCCCACGATGATTTTTGTAAAGAGAACGATTCTTTTGATTTCTTGGAATGAAATAAAGAGATTTCTATTCTGTTTCATCTATGTTAATATGTGTCTTGGTATTTTTTCTTTTGATGTCCACATTTACTTTTGCAATATGTTATATTCATAAAATTATATAAAAATGTTATATTTTGCAACAATATTTTATTTAAAAAAATCATCCTAAGCTCTTGTAAGTAATACTTGTGGATTGGGAAACACTTTTTGAGGCTATAACCATAGGGTGATGATATTCCCGACTATCTTTCCTTAGCCAAGCAAGATTCAAAAATGCTTGAGTAAGATAAATTCATATCTTTTCCTCAACATTTATTTGGTGACCATACTGGGGAGATCTTCCTTATCTCTCTAGTTGATTTTATGCTTGATTATGATTGAATATATTTATATTTCTACTGTTGATTCTTTGACTATTTTTTTTTTTTATGACTGTACTTGTTACAAGGAAACCCAATATTGAGACCGATATTAAAGATTAGACCAACATTTCTTTAACCTTATTTAATACCATCTTAGAGACTGCTAATACCTAGGTTGAGCTTGAACACTCATGGGTAGTGATTGAACAAGACATAAGTGTCTGAGAATGTTGGGAAGCTAGGGATAGACAACCTAGGAATCAACCATAGCTTTTTTTTTCCTATATTTTTTATGTTCTTTTCATGTCTTTACACTGTGGCATCTCTAGGAGAAGAAGAGGTTTATCACCTGAGATCAATCCTATTGCTGAAATAGGAAGAATAAATGTTGTTTTGTCAGTCCAACAAAGTACTCTAAGGATAACTTTGTCTGATTCATCCAGTTTGTCTTTCTCTCCCTTACCTATCGTTCAAAAGATGGCTTCTAGTGGTGGCACTGGTGGCACTGGAGGTGCTTATTCATCTCAACATTCAGCCTCGTCAGTGATTGGTAGCTTATATAGTCATCAAGTCCTTGTCCAATCCACCACAAACCTCGTCAAAGTCATAAAAACGCATGGGATTTTTCAGTTTGAAGAAGATGCTACAACTACTTTGTGGCATGTTTCTTCCCCTCTTAACCTAACACCTGCTACTCGTCCACTCCTTAAATTCAAATAACATCTCCCTAGGTTTTCAGGGAATAACATGGTCACTACGAATGAACACTTGGTGGAATTTTCTAATGCCTGTCATAACATAGGAGCCAATGACAATGACACTTGTATGCAATTATTTGTTAATTCCCTTTAAGGGAAGGCTGCAAACGATTTCTTTGGCCTTCCTCCCAATATTACTTTTACTTGGGAGGAGTTAGTTTATTGGTTCAAATCTACCTATGGGAAATCCAAAATCCTAGCCGAGAAGTTATAGGAGTACAATAAAATTGCTTATAAGTATGGTGAAACTATCAAGTCTTTCAACTTGCGTTTCACCAAATTGTATAACCAAATTTTTGAACTCATTCGACCTCAGAACCAAGCTGCTTTCATGCATTATTATAATTTTGTCCCTTCCCCCCACTGTCATAGGCTTGAAGAAAATGACATTGATAACCTTGGTTCCACTTTACATACTTAAGAACAACTTGAAAGAACATGTCTTCCTAAGGGGGATTTAGTTAAATAGATGAACATGTCCACCCTCTTACAACTTGTACAAGACATGAATAATCAAATGATAGCATATGAACGAAAAGGAAATTTCCCTTCGCTGACCCTTGGGGATTCATCTTCTTCTTCACCACCCTTTAGAAATCCTAATGAAAACAATTTTCAGCCTAAAGCAATCATGCCTCGTAGCTAGTGTAACTTTTGCGAGGAACACCATGAGGAAAGTACTTGTGAGGTAAATAAGAGTGCCAGAGATAAAATCTTTGGTAAAAGACCCAAAAATAATATTCTTTTCCTAGACTTTGCAGAGCCAGAGGATGTTATGATCATAAACACTAGGAATAAATACTATGCTCCAAAAGGTAAATATGATCCTCCTACCACTTCTTCTATCCCTAGTTCATCTTCACCAGTTGCTACTGTTCAGGTTTCTAAGGCTCCTGACAGTCAAGAAACTACTTCCCCTCTTCCCTCTTACAAATAAAACATTCTCAATCAATTGGATAATATTAAATCTAATGCTACCCTCCTAGACATGGTTGTCGTCCCAGAGAAACAAAAGCATCTAAAATGTTTTATGGAATTAAAAACTTCCATTGTAGCCAACCTCTCTAAAGAGGTAAATGAAGAGGATTCGATAGTAAATAAAGTAGGTGTACATAAGTTTAGACACCATGTAAAAAACCCCCCATTTTCTATTTCTGTAAATATTATGGAAAAAATAGCCCATTGTTGTCTCATTGACGACGGCTCGGGCCTAAGTGTAATGTCAAA
This sequence comes from Picea mariana, assembly GCA_032191745.1. Taxonomy (NCBI): domain Eukaryota; kingdom Viridiplantae; phylum Streptophyta; class Pinopsida; order Pinales; family Pinaceae; genus Picea; species Picea mariana. The sequence goes on along the minus strand of JASDQU010243214.1, from coordinate 132,586 downwards.
TATTATTATGGAAGATCTAGGCTTGTCTTGTACAAATGAAAACACCAAAAACATACTCTCTTATAATAGTTTACAAAAAATGACCATAGATGAAATCAAGGACGTGACCTTAGTTTTGTTGGTTGTGGAGCCTGATTATCTTCTTGATTCAGAGGTCCTTGATTTTAGCCATGTTTATACCCCATGAAGTATTTACACCCCAGAAGTATGTACAATTTTCAACACGGGGGAGT
>JASDQU010243214.1:117991-130298 GCA_032191745.1 Picea mariana | reverse complement strand
ACATCTGAACGACCGAGGGACGGCGAATCAAATCAACGGTCCAAGTTGAATTCCAAACCCCCCCGTGCGTTCTACATTTAACGGTGGGGGGGGGGTCCGGAATACCGCTTACCACGCAAAAAACCACTTTTCTCCAAAATTTACCATTTTTGCCTATTTTACCATGTCATCTTCCAGATCAATTTTTGGGCAAACAGAGACGGATTTTAAAAATCCGAGAGAGGATGTTTCTCAACACGGGCTGAGGAACAAAAACCTCTTTCATTTTTTGCAACGGAGTTACGAGCAGAGAGAATAAAAGACATCTTCGAGGCCTATTTTTCCATATTTTCAATTTTCCGTTTCAGTCCTGATCTTGCAAGAGCTGTTACGGCCATATGGGGACGAATTTGGTGAAATGGAAGGAGGTTTTTGTCTAGAACATGCCCTTCCACAATAATCTCTTTCAAGTTTCACCCAGGTGTCATCATTGAAGATAAAATCACGTCTGTTCGGACCCCTTTTTCGCAGAAAACCGGCCCGTTTTTCATGGCAGAAAGCTCCAAATTTTGTGGGAGTGGTGGCTATTTTTGGCCGAGGCGGTTAAACCAACTTCCGAAACTAATTGGGATGGTCTATAATATTTATCTAGATGATTTTAATGTAAAAGGGTTCGACCTATAAGGTTCCTGGACTGGACTGTGGGTTATGCATGACCAGAAGACTTTTTTATTCTCTGTAATTTTGAGATGAGCAATCAGCAATGAGCATGTTTTATTTCATAGGATTCTTGTGTGGGTGTATTGGTGGTGTTTTCCTCTGTTAAAATGTTTTCTTGTTATCTTTCATTTTGTTTACAGCTCTTATTATCAGAAGGAATGTTATAGAAGTAGAATTTATCAACAGATACTCCGCCTCTCAGCTTGTCATAATCTTTATGTTATTCATCTAAAGAGTCCAGCTTGGGAATTCTTAGCTGCTCCCTTGCTTGGCTTTTTCATCCAATTTTTCTTCCTCAAGTCAACAGCATTAAAACTCAATTCAATCCAAGACGTTCACTACCTTGCCCTGTGTAAAAGAACTTTGTCCATTTCTGAGATGTGAATCACATTGTTTACAGTGCAGACCCCATTTGCCCAATGGCCCTCCTTGTTGTTCCAAATCAATCATTTAAAAAACCCAACCCATGTTCTTCATAACTAGCCTAATACCTCCTCAAACAAAGCTATATCAGATAGAGAGATCCCTCTCTGAGTCTTGGAGGGATAGATCCAATACTCAAAGTGGTTTTGATGTTGCCTCTGTGACTGCCTTATAGCCTTGGGCAAATTACAGAGTGCTAACAAGATGGATGTTAAATTCTCCTTCTTGCACGAAGATTTGCAAGAAGAAATCTACATGTAACAACCTCCTGGATATGTCCAGAATGACTCTAGCCTTGTTTTTCACCTCAATAAATCTCTTTATGGTCTCAAGAAAGCTCCTCGAGCTTGGTATGCCAAAATGGATAGCTTTCTTATTGCCACTGGATTCTCTAGATATCATTTTGATTCTAATGTCTATACCAAGAAAGTAGGAAGCCATCTCATAATCCTTGTCCTTTATGTTGATGAGCTTATCCTTATCAGTAGTGACTCAAAACTTTTAAACCATGTGAAAACCATCCTTAAGAAGAAATTTGAAATGACACACTTAGGCTTTTTGCACTATTTCCTTGGCCTCCAAGTTTTGCAAACCAATGAAGGAATTTTTCTTTCCCAGTCTAAGTTTGCTGGTGACCTTCTTCATCACTTTCACATGGACAATTGTAAACCAACCCCTTCTCCCTTCCAGTCTGGAGTCAAGATTTCTGCCACCTGTACTTCTCCTAAAGTTGATGCCACCTTGAATCGTCATTTAGTTGGTAGCCTCTTAAACTTGACTCATACTCGTCTTGATCTTTCCTTTGCTATTGGTCTTGTTGCCCGATATATGAAAACACTCCATGAAAGCCATTGGAAAGAAGCTAAAAGGATACTTCTCTATGTTTGTGGTATAGTTCAGTTCATGATACATTACAATTCAGGGGGGACTCCTTTATTCATTGGTTTCACTGATTTAGATTGGGCCGGCGACCCTGATGATCGAAAGTCTACTGTAGGTTATGTTTTCAGGCTTTCTTCAGGACCTGTCACTTGGGCTTGTAAGAAACATCATGCTATTGCACTTTCTTCATCAAAAGCAGAGTACCGAGCAATAGTAAATGCAAGTTAGGAAGCCCTGTTTCGAAGGCTTCGACAGATCCTTTCAGAGATTGGATTCCAGCACCAACATTCGACCAGCCTTTGGTGTGACAATCAGAGTTCCATCAAGCTTGCCAAAGACTCAGTTCAACATCAGCGTAGAAAAAAGATCGATCTACACATGCACTTCATCAGAAATCTCATTCATGATCAGGTTATTAAAGTGCTCTTTTTCCCTACAGAAGATCAAGTTGCAGACATTTTCACAAAGTCTCTTACAGAAGTGAAGTTTTCCAAACTTCGATCTATGTTAGGAGTTTAGGAAGTTTTCATTAAGGGGGGATAGGCTCTAATGCCTCCTTCCTTCTCCTATTGTGTCACTGTTGTAAATCCTTCAATCCTATCNCATTAGGTAAAAGTGTGTTTTCTAGTGTGTTTCTTTAGTATGCATTAGTATGCATTTGTAGTTAGGAAATCCGACAGTCACGATATGTTCCCGACATAGAGTGATCTGACGGTTCATACTCTCCTTGATCTTAATGGCCATTGATCTGTGGCTTAGCACCTAATTGGTCCATGATCTATATTTAAAGAGCATGGAGGGTCATTTGTCAATGATCGGTTGTGAGAAAATCTCTTGTAAAATCTCTTTGTAATCTTTTTCTTTGCATTAATAAACTGCTCCAAGTGGTCGCATTAGCTGGGGCCGTGAATGTTTCCTCGTAGGGGTTTTACCATGTGAAAACATTGGTGTGTTGATCTTTGATCTAGTTATGTGAGTGGTTACTGAAGGTGTTCATCCTCTGTTGGAATACCTGTGTTGTCAAACAATTTTTGGGTCATAGATTGTCTTCTCTCACATCTCTTTTTCCCACCCTATCTGGAATCCCAAGTACCCTATCTTTTAATGTGTCATATTCCCCCTTGGCCCTCCTTTCCTTTCTCCCAGAAACCCCAAATGTTTCTCGGCCTTCCATCCTATCGAATTCGATTACAGAGGATATTGAAGACCGGGTTGTCCACCACACCCTTAGATATAGGGATTTTCCATAGACTTTGTCCCCTTCACTAGGTGGTCTTGGTATGAATCTAAGTGACCCTCTAGACCAGCAAGGTAGGGGCAAGCAATCCTTTCTCTCAAAATACCAAAAGAAACCCATCATTGCTCTTGTTGTTGGTAGACAAATGTCCATTATCGAGGCCCTTAGAGAATCTTCCATGGAAGGGGTTAGCTAATGAAAAATTTATCCTTCAACCGTCGGCGAGCCCCTCCAATAAATTATCTCTCTGTCGATTGGTGGAGAAAAATCAACCTGATATTATCTTTCTTCAAGAAAATCTGGGGATGGGGACGTTATCTCTTTGCTTCTTGGCTCCCTCCTGAAGTCTTATACCTTCATCGGCCTGGATGCCTAATATGAAAATAGGGGGCTGACTTGTTTTTCTATGCAAGCACCCTCTACTCCATTAAAATAAACTTCAGGACCTTGCTGAATGTTTTAGTTGTGCAAGATAAATTATGTGTCAATTTTATGCTTCTTTTGGGGGTTTATGTGTAAGGTTTTTTTTTTTCAATGGTTAAGTATGATTTTTAAAGAATACAACAGAAACATAAAGTGCAGCAAATAATAACCAACAAAAAAACTCACAACAATGAAAACATGATAAAGGATTTCACCCGCAACTGGGCTACATCTCCTTGAGCCTCCATCAATGGACTAGGCTCTCTAGTATTAGTTTGTCAAAGATTATTTTAAAAGGTACTGCTCAACTCCAATGGATTTACTGACTATACCATTGGGTTCCGAATACATAAGACCCCCAAAAATGACTAATAGAACTCTGAAAATGGACCATGCCTCATCCTGGCATGACCTCTTCTGCATGTGGCCTTGAGATTCCCTGAGCTTCCTTGTGGAGAAAACACTTGTAAAAGTCCTCAAATGCCTCTAAAACATGTCCCAATGTGTTCAGACCATAACAATTAGTCAAAAATGTCTATTCAGTCACAGAAAATAGACTTGGGCTCGTCTGAGCATGACCTCCATCAATGGTGGCCCTAAGCTCCCTAGAGCTCCCTGAAAATTCAATGGTGTAAAAACTGCAATAGAAGTCTCCAAATTCCTTTGAAAACTATGCCAATGGATTCAAAACATCCAAAAACCCCTAGATGGGATTTTTCGACACTTCATTTGGCTAAAAGATGAAGAAGATAGGCCTCCTGCTATTTTCCCTCTTCAAGCTTGTTATCCCTAGTTCACCAAAACACACTCCTATGTGAGTAACTTGGCTTCTGGGCGTTTCCCATGCCTAAACCCAATACATAATGGTTCCGGTAAAACATGTGAATTTTTCGAACAGTTAGGGAACTAAGCCCCGAAAACACAGAGGTGTTGGGCATATGGGGGGCCATGTGGCCGTGTCCCAGTGCAAAAATAGGCACTGTTAGCTAGAAATCTTGTGGGTGTGACAAGTGGCGAGGCGCGTGGGTGGGGACCATTTAAAAACATGCGCGCAAACTCCCTGGAGTGGTCACATGTAAATGGCGCACAAAACCAAGAGTTAGGGCTAAGCCCCAGCCTAGACCCGCACCCAAATGCAACATTAAACACATTTAAATACATGTGAATACATATATCTAACAAGCACTAAACTTTGGCGCACTAGTTGGGTGGCCTTTGCCAAGACATTGCACTGTGTTTGGAGGTCCAGGGTTCGAATCCCACAGACTCCACAAAATTTTACACAGCATAACCAAGGTGCCACGTGGCAGCACACCTAAGCCACGTGGCACCATATCATTTGACAACAATATGCCACGTGTCCTAAACCCATACGTCCACGTGTCTTCCACTTAAATTCTTTCCACATCAGCATCATGCCACGTCATACTGTGCACTCCTTCCATGTCAACATGTCCAATTAGCACCTGCCACGTCATCACCTGTACGGACTGTAGAGTCAACAATGTTTTTGCCTGTTTGGCAAATTGAATAGACCGTGATATATCACTCATTCGATGTCCGTTTGAACCTGTTCAAAGTGCGTTGGGTTTGTGGAAACGAGGCCTATGTACCTGTTTATTTTGAAGTGATTCTGAATACTTTGATTTTTGGGCTAAAATTTGACCCCTGGTCCAGATTTTGATCACGTCTTCCCACTGAAAGGCTTTTGGACCCACAAAATATGATGATTATGTGCTTGAGCTTCAATAATCTTCTACTTCCAAGTTCTATCAACTGATTCTACTTGAAAATTCTTTTCGCAATCACCTGGGTACCTTCACATGCATTGCACTGCAACTGGCTATGTCCCTCAACCACTGTTCTCTGGCTGCTTCTAACCCACTATTCTCTTTTTTCTTGGAAATATGTCAGCCTTCCCACTAAGAATCAAGTCCCTCTTGTGAACTCTTTGGCATCAACACAATCCGCTCTACAATGGCTGCAAAAATACTTTCCTGTGACATCTTATCACAAACCAAGAAAACCATCAATCTTGAAAACAAACTCTATACAAGACTGAAAATGATCCCAACAAAGTCTTTTTGCTCTTCAATCAAATGGTCGTATCTTGTACTTCATCAAAGTACATGACATTTTCCTGCATCTTGGTGTACTCAATATCGACTTACAAGCCGACAAACACCATCGACTAAACATAAGTCGAAAAACATGATCGACATAACATAGTCATCAACACAACATCGACACAAGTCGATACTCATTTGAAACATACCGACGTTCCCAATGACAAGTCAACATTCATGGTACACAACCATGCTACAATCATGAGTCACTCAAAAAGAAACTATCAAAAAGTTCATTGTTTACACACATACAAAAACACATGCATGTGCAAAGCTCTTCAACTCTCCTTCAACTACAAACATAACTACATAAACCCAAAAACATGTGGGTACATAAGAGATAAAACTTAAAAAGATATATGGCTACAATAAGTGAGTATCATACCCATATTTTACATCCTCCTGGCGAAGTTGTGCAACAACAAGAATGCCTTCAATATAATCACATTCACATGCAAACTTGCATCATACAAGTTATGATAAGCTGTTGCAACTTGTCATACTTTCAATAGAAATGCATACATAAGGATGAAAAGTGCATCTACAAACAGAGAAATGCAAGCCTTACTTGTTCAAGAAATCTAACCATTTCTTACCAAGCCAATTCAATGGTGACTTTTTCTGCTGAAAATCATCTTCTTGTGAATCATCTTGACTCACATCGATGATGGAATCTCCTCTTCCATTCTTTCCAGTCTCTTTATCCATCTGCTTATTGTGTTGTGAATGGGTGGTTGGATGCAATTTCCAACATTGGTCAATGAGATGACCCCTCTTTTGGCAGTGAGTGCAAATATTTTGCCTCTTCTTTTCAAATTGCCTTTGCTTGGAAAGTTTCCTGAATGTGGTCAATCTTTTTCAACATCTTGAAACATGATGGTTATCTAAACCACAATATGTACATGGACTTTTTCTTCCATTTTTACATGTAAATTTATGATGCTTAACATAATCAAAAGCAACTGAATTATAGGCAGAAATATACCTTGAACATTCGCCTTTATTGCCTTCTTAAGGAGGTGAATTTGAAGAGTTATCAGCTATCTTTTGAAGACCAACAATAGTATTCTTGTCCTCATGGTTTTCACAACTCTCTTGTTTCACACATTTGCATTCATCTTGAACACATACTTTGCATTCTTGAGGGATTGAACTTGAAACAAAAGTCCTTGAACATTCACCTTTATAGCCTTCTTGAGGAGGTGAATTTGAAGAGTTACTATCTCTCTTTTGAAGACCAACAACAATGTTCTTTTCCTCATGGCTATCACAACTCTCTTGTTTCACACATTTTCATTCATCTTGAACACATACTTTGCATGCTTGAGGGATTGAACTTGCAACAAATGTTCTTGAACATTCACCTTTATCACCTTCTTGAGGAGGTGAATTTGAAGAGTTACCAGCTCTCTTTTGAAGACCAACAAAAATGTTATTGTGCTTATGGCTGTCACAACTCTCTTGTTTCATACATTTGCATTCATCTTGAACACACACTTTGCATTGTTGAGGGATTGAGCTTGCAACAAAAGTTGTTCTTGGAACTGTTTCCCTTGTCTCCTCAACTTTGGAATATGATCCATCTTTCTGTTCATATCCAAGACTCCAATACTTGGGCCTCTCCTCAACAACAATAGGCTCAACAATGCCTTGTGCATGCTTGCCTAACCCTCTACCTTCATAGCCCATTTTTAAAAATAACTTGGACCCTATTCCTCTAGTGTGATTTTCAAAAACACCAAAGCATTAATCTTGAGAGGAATTTGAAGAAAATCTAGCATTACATACCTCATGTTCATTCATGTACTTGCTAATGGCTTCCTTTGCCTCATGGAGTTGAGTCTCCATCTCATGCAACTTTTCAAGAAGCTGGTGCTTCTCCTCCTTCATGGCCATCAACTGCTCTTGAAGGAGAATGCTCTCCTTCCTATCTTCCACCATCTCTTGCACCATATCTCTCATGGTTACAAACTCCTTCAACATCTCTTTGTCAAAGAACTTGGCTAATGAAGATGTATGAGAACTCTTACTGTTTGAAGCTTCCTCCATCCTTGCAAGGTTCAAACTTCAACATAAAACTTGCACAATAATACCAACAGCCAAATATCTAGATATCAATGGCAATCACATGAGAAAAACTATGATATGATACCACCTGATATGAAAATAGGGGGATGACTTGTTTTTCTATGAAATCACCCTCTACTCCACTAAAATAAACTTCAGGACCTTGCTCAATGTCTTAGTTGTGCAAGAGAAATTATGTGTCGTGTTTATGCTTCTTTTGGGTGTTTATGTGTGAGGTTTTTTTTTTCAATGGTTAAGTATGTTGTTTAAAGAATACAATGGAAACATAAAGTGCAACAAATAATAACCATCAAAAGAACTTACAACAATGACAACATGATGAAGGAGTTCACCCCCAACTGGGCTACATCTCCTTGAGCCTCCATCAATGGACTAGGCTCTCTAGGATTAGTTTGTCAAAGATTCTTTTACAAGCTGCTGCTCAACTTCAATGGATTTACTAACTGTACCATTGGGTTCAGAATACATAAAAAACCCAAAAATGAATAATAGAACTCTGAAAACGGACCATGGCTCATCCGGGCATGACCTCTTCTACAAGTGGCCTTGAGCTTCAATGAGCTTCCTTGTGGAAAAAACACCTGTAAAAGTCCTCAAATTCCTCATAAACCTGTCCCAATGTGTTCATAGCATAACAATTAGTCAAAAATGACTATTCAGTCATGGAAAATAGACTTGGGCTCATCGGAGCATGACCTCCATCAATGGTGTCCCTAAGCTCCCTGGATCTCCATGAAACTTCAATTGTGTAAAACCTGCAATAGAAGTCTCCAAATGCTTTTGAAAACTGTGTTGATGGATTCAGAACATCCAAAAACCCCTATCTGGGCTTTTTCAGCACCTCCTTTGGCCAAAAGATGAAGAAGATAGGCCTCCTGCCATTTTCCTCCTTCAAGCTTGCTTTCCCTGGTTCTTCAAAACGCACTCCTGTGTGAGTAACCTGGCTTCTGGGTGTTTCCCATGCCTAAACCCAGCACATGCGTTGTTCTCATAAAATGCATGAATTTTTCGAACAGTTAGGGAACTAAGCCCCCAAAACGAGGAGGTGTTGGGCGCATGAGGGGCCATGTGGCCACGTCCCAACGCAAAAATAGGCACCGTTAGTTAGAAAGATTTTGGGTGTGACAAGTGGCGAGGATCGTGGGTGGGAACTGTTCAAAAACACTCACGCAAACTCCATGAAGAGGTCACATGTAAATGGTGCACAAAACTGAGGGCTGGGACTAAGCCCCAGCTCGGACCCGCGCCCAAATGTAACATTAAACACATTTAAATACATGTGAATACATATATCTAACAAGCACTAAACTTTGGCACGCCAGTTGGGAGGCCTTTTCTAAGACATTTCACTGTGTGTGGAGGTCCGGGGTTCGAATCCCACAAACACCATACAATTTTACATAGCATAACCAAGGTACCACGTGGCATCCCACGCGTGGGCCACATGGTACGATATCATTTGACAACAATATGCCACGTGTCCTAAACCCATACGTCCACGTGTCTTCCAATTAAATGCTTGCCACATCATAATCATGCCACTTCAGACTGTATGGCTCTACCAGATCAGCATGTCCAATCAACACCTACCACGTCATCACTTGTATGGACTATACGGGTTGTACAGTCAGCAAATTTTTTGCATGTTTGGCAAATCGAACAAAACATGATATCTCACTCATCCAATGTTCATTTGAACTTTTTCAAAGTGCGTTGGGCTTGTGACGATGAGGCCTACACACCCATTTTTTTTGAAGTGATTCTGAACACTTTGATTTTTGGGCTAAAATTTGACCCCTGGTCCAGATTCTGATCAATGCCAAAGGTATATTTAGCGGTCTTGCTATTAGTTGGAACCCTCGGATGGTGCAAGTTAACAATTCATGGGGTTTTGTCTCTAGCCTAGGTTTCTATATCTTCTCATCTAATTTAGGTCACTACTTCAGATTATTGAATGTATATGGTCCTAATTTGGAAAGGATCCCTTTCTAGGAGTCCCTGGCTCGAAAATCTTTTATTTAGAATGTGAATTTGATTATTGGTGGGGATCTAAATTTCTCCATTGGTCTAGAGGAATATTTGGGGCCTATAGTGAGGGATCATCCTTTGTCATATTTCTTTAGACATTTCTTGGAAAGTAACAGTCTATGTGATGTTGCCCCGATAAATTTATGTCCTACTTGGAGGAACAAATGCTTTGGTGACGATCGCATCGCAAAATGCTTGGATCACTTCCTCCTTGCTCAATTAATGTTCGAATCCTCTTTAATTTTGAGGCAATAGGTGGGATCTGGTGGGGATTTTGATCACTCCCCCATCTTCCTGGAATTGGCTGGATGATTGCATAAACCTTCCATCCCCTTCAAATTCAACCAAGGATGGCTTAAAGAGGAGATATTTTTTCACATAGTCAAGGATCATTGGGTTCTGACTTCCCCAGATAGACTGATAAGGGTCCAATTCACTAAAAGTATTAAGTGGATTAAATATGTCACAAATAGTTGGGTTGGGGAAAATCAAAGTAGGGATGATCAGACTCTCATGTACATTGAGTACAAAATTCATAATATGTATGAAGGCAATGGTGGGATTTTCTCAATAATGACCTAAAGGAGTGCCTTCTCACTCTAGAAAAGGATCGAAGGAATATTTTGGAACATGAAGCAAAGTGGATACTAAAGAGAAGGGCCTTTTGGTTGGAATGTGGTGATGAGAATACCAAGTTCTTCTAGGCTTATGCAAAGGGTCAAAATTTCTTCAACACTATTTGGAGCCTACAAAGTCCATATGGTAGGTATGTCTCTTCTTTTAACGAATTCACTACTCTGGGAAGAAATCATTTCAGATCCCTCTTCAAGCAGGATCCTAGGGCCTTGATTGGAGATGTTATTAAAATTGTTCTTTTTTTCCCTCGCTTCATTGAAGAAGAAGGAAAAATAATGCTCATGCATGAGGTGATTGAGGAGGATCTTAAGGAGACCCCCCACTTCTTTCAAATGGATAAGAGTCTAGGTCCTGATGGCTAGTCAATTGAATTGTACACGGGTCTATATGACCATATAGTTGGTGATCTATGACCATATAGTTGGTGATCAACTCAAAGTGGTGGAGGAATATTGCTCTAAGGGTCATGTGCATAGGACTTTTAATACCAATTTCATCACACTCATTCCAAAATTAGAAAATCCTTCTTCATTCAATGACTTTAGGCCCATCTCCCTCTGCAATACAATTTATAAGATATTGGCCAAAATCATCTCTCGGAGAATCAAAGATGTATTTTCAGAGACCATCTCACAAGAGAAACTTGTATTTCTTGAAGTTCGTCAAATTCATGACGCTATAGGAGTTGTAGAAGAAGTCATTCATATTCTTAAGTTAAAAAATGATAAAGGAGTTGTATTAAAAATTGATCTCTCAAAAGCCTATGAACAATTCAACTAGATCTACATCAGGCTATTTCTCATACATTTTGGCTTTGAAGTATCCTTCATCAATTAGATCATGGATTGCATCTCTTCGGTCTCATATGTGGTTCGGATCAATGATGCAACTTCTCCTTTCTTTCCTACAGAGCGAGGTTTCCGACAAGGTTTCCCATTATCCCCCCTTCTCTTTCTACTTGTTGCAGAGGGCCTTAGCAAAATTTTGCTTTCCTCAAAAGCTAGGGGTGAGTTCCATGGTATCTTTATTTCCCAACGTTTTTATGTCACCCACTACTATTTTTGGATCATGTATTAATTATCTTTAATGGTTCCAGATGAGAGGAAAAAAAATTTCAAAACACTTTACAACTTTTTGGTCGAGCTACTAGTATGATCATCAATGATAAAAAATCATCTATCTCTTTCATCAATATGTCCGAGGAGGAAAAAGATTATTATGCCTCTTTTTTCCCTTACAATTCCCAACATCTCAATGTTGGATTCAAGTATCTGGGGTTTCAACTAAAACCAAATAAATACAAAAAATTGGATTGGTTGTGGCTCATTAAGAACTTGGAAAAGTGCCTACAGTCCTGGAATTTTCATTGGTTGTCAAGAGCAGGAAGGATGGTCTTCGTAAAACATGTTCTTGAAGCCATCCCAATCTATTGGATGTCCTTTGCTTGGGTCCTAAAACGGATTCTGGAAAAAGTTTGCAGGATATGTTTCTGATTCTTATGGGATGGATTAGGGAAAAAATTGTCTTATCGTAGGTAAATTGGAAGCTTTTGGATATTCCAAAATTGTTGGGGAGCTGGGGTCTCAAAAACATTTTTCTTTTCTCAAAAGAATTGGTACAAAAACTTGGTTGGGGACTCATAAATTCATGAAATTTCTGGAATGAGGTTGTTATCAAGAAATATATACATCCCAGTCCTGTAATAGATTGGATAAGGGACCCAAATATGTAGATCCACAATTTCTCAAATATTTGGAAGGGTACC
>JASDQU010243214.1:94865-117941 GCA_032191745.1 Picea mariana | reverse complement strand
CTCAAAAGCATTGGCAGAAAAACTTGGTTGGGGACTCATAAATTCATGAAATTTTTGGAATGAGGTTGTTATCAAGAAATATATACATCCCAGTCCTGTAATAGATTGGATAAGGGACCCAAATATGTAGATCCACAATTTCTCAAATATTTGGAAGGGTACCCTCATCTCTTTCGATGTCATTAGCAATGACCTTGATTGGCGAATTGGAAGTGGAGAAAAGCTTTGCATTGGCTTGGACCCTTGGCCTAGATTTGGAAAAAATCATATACTATCAGATGAATTCATTCAGAGCTTACAAAACTAGGGTACTTTTCATATCAAACAAATAACCGACCCGATCAGATCCATGTTATGGAACAAAGAATGGAAATCTGCTCGCCAACAGGCCCGGTTGGTGATCAGGCAAGTCATTGACGCTCTTATATCGATCGTCTAAAAGCCTCTTACATAATACATTCTAAAGTGGATGATGAATTGGTATGGAATCATGCACGACATGGGGGATACACTCCAAAGTTGGGGTGTATTCAACTAGATCTGGAATGTCACCTTAGGGAGCCCAGGTGGTGGTGGAATAGTTTCTAGAAGCTAAAATGCACTCTCAAATCCTGGATTTTCATGTGGTGCCTCATCCATAATAAATTTTCGACTTGGGACAGTATGAATAAAATATGAATTGAAGGTCCTAGGTGGTGCTCCTTATCTAAGAGAATGGAGGAGACAAAACTTCATCTCTTTATTTACTGTCCTTTCATCATTCAGGTCTGCTAGTGATGTACCTCCATGTCAGAGATTCAATGTGTGTGGAATGGTCATTCAATTGAATTGAAGATGCTTGGAAGACATGGTCTTCTTCCCCAGGCCTAAAGTGTATAAAATGTTTATCACTCATAATATTATGGGGTATATGGTTAGCCAAAAATCTATCCATCTTCGAAGATAAAACATCTGTCCCAGAAGCTACTGCAGTGCATGGCTTAGGAATCTTATCCCACTTCCCTCAGGAAAAAGTTGCCCCACTCGTGCACCGCATAATTAAAGAATATATCGATCACAACAAGCTTTGGATATTCTTCAATGGAGCCTCGCATGAACAAAATCAAAAGTGTGGGGAGGTGCCCTATTACATCTATCTGACAATCATTTTTACAAAGTTGAAATGGGTTTGGGTCCCAGAACAAACAATTATGCAGAATTAATGTCTCTCAAACTTATCCTCCTAGCATTGGAAAATGGGGTCCACAACATTCAAATATTTGGGGATTCAATAATAGTTATTAATTGGGCCCAGAATACACAGTCATGTCACAATTTGATTATAATTTCTCTTCTTGATGAGGTGAAACGTCTTCTTCATTTTTTTTATTCTTTCTCTATACAACATGTTTAGAGGGAATGGAATTGGATTGTCGATGCGCTCTCTAAGGAGGGAGCTCAATTGGATTATGGGACTTGGCTTATATGATAAACAAATGCAAGAGTTGGTTATGAGTATTATCACATGCCATTTACAGAGGACTTGCCCCTTTTGGCAACTTTCACATAATTTAGTTTTCACTTATTTTCCCTTTTATATTTCTAAGAGATGTACATTAGTTATTTCAAAGGATATATATATGGACTGTATTTTTCTAGGGACTTTTATCCACTTGAGATGTGAGGGAACATGCTCATCAGATGTTGTTTTTGAACTTCAATTCCTGCTCTTCACTGGATCTCTCTACTTTTTGGACGTCTATTTACAGAAAATCTGCACTATAATGTATATTTTTGGATATTTCCTGAATCTGTTATGGAGACTATACTCTCTCTGAGAGTACAAATAATTGTGACAAACATCACAACTATTCTACATAATGTAAATTTTATTGTTTTTTTAATAAAATTTATCATTTTTTTGTTCCGAAAAAAATATTTATTCTAAGTATATAATATTTATTGTTTTCAATACATAATTATGAATTTAGATGGTGGAGTGTTTCTTTTATGTGTCAAATTCAATGTAATAAGGAGCTAAGTTTTTATTCCATGAAATTTTTAGTATCAGAAATATTCTACATAATGTAAATTTTATTTTGCTTTTAATAAAATTTACGCTTTTTTTCTCTGGAACAAAATATTTTTATTCGAAATATATAATATTTATTATTTTCAATACATAATTATGAATTTAGATTGTGGAGTGTTTCTTTTATATGTCAAATTCGGTGTAATAAGGAGATAAGTTTTTATTCCATGAAAGTTTTAGTAGCATTTATTCAATTTGTGTAGAGTGAGAAAAAGTTTACAGGAAAACAAATTCTATATCATGAAAGTTTCACTATGAAAGGTAAGCATTGGAGCTTGTATTACAATTAAATTAGGGTTCAAATCCTCAAAGTGGGCTTTATAATGCAAAACTTATAAGAAATAGTAATTTTATAAAAAACATTGACCCCTTACGTAAACAAAAGCCAAATTAATTAACCCTTCAAAAGAGAAAGGCTTGTGGAATATAGTAGACTATAAGATAGAACTTAGGTGATGCATTGGAAAAATGGGAAGTTAAACTTTATCAAGCCATTATTCTAGTTAGGTTGAGATTCAAAAAAAAATATTACCCCTTCACAAAGAGAAAGGCAAGGCTTGTGGAATATACTAGAGTACAAGAAAGAATTTAGGTGAGCATTGGAAAAATGGTAAGTTAAACATTATCGAGCCATAATTTTAGTTAGGTTGAGATTATATAAAATAAATAAATAAATAATCTCGAAAAGAATCAAACAATGAGAGTCTACTCAATATGAATGGTTTATTCACGACTTACTTATCCAATCTTGTTTGTCCACTGATCACCATTTTACTCAACTTGTTAGATGTCGTAACCTTCCACTCCACATTTCAGAGATGCAGCAACCTTCCACTCCACATTTCAGACAGATGTCGTGAATTAGATGTCACGAATTATCAGGTATTGTACCAATTGTCTTATGATAAAACATATATTTATTCACAAAGAAGTTAAACATTCTTCCTATTTGCTAGAACAACATCTCTTTATAACACCATAGACAATTACTAGTTATGAATAATTTCAAGAAGTAAAAACTAAAGCCAAGGTTTAAGCTAACCTTAGCAATCATGCATACTAATATTTTTGTATTGAAAGCATATTATAATATTAGTGTATTGAAAGCATATTATTATATTGTTAATAGTAGCGTAATTACTCATGCACAATAATATTGTTATATTGATAATAGTAACGTAATTATTCCTATGTAGGTGAATGACATGGATAGAGGCCATGCATGCTTCAATCGATCATGAGGATGTTCTAATAGCATCTCTAAATTTTCCATATATTGTTATTTTAAATAGTCATTCATAATGATCGATATTTGCAAAATCCTCATTGTCTTCCCCCAAAAAAGTGCATTTGTTTTGTATGAGTGCTCAACCATGAGCAGCTAATGGAGTGAGGAATATCAACACTATGTTATTTAGTTATTAGATTTACTCAGTGGAATCTTTCAATGATGTAGGATTTTACACATGATAAAGGAAGAATATATACCCCTTATGGCATGGAAGGTCAATTAGATACTTATTTCAACATTATTTTCTTGGTTGGTATTTGTATTTGGATGACCAAAGAATGTGCCCGCAACTAAAATTTTGAGTTATTGATATAAACTTTGTGGATGAACTGAACCAGTTTAGCTTTTGGTAAAAGTAAATTCTTACGTAATTTTGTTTTTACTGAGTATTTGATGGGTTTGAGGAGGGTTGATGCATCACAAAGAAATCCAAAGGAATCAAACTAGTGACAGTATCAAACTAAACCTCACACTCACCAATTGGTCCAACTAGTTTTAAAATTCAATTCCCACATAGTTGTGTCAGAGTAACTTTTAGTCTAGGGGTGATAGGCTAGTTGGTCGGTGTAGGGTTTAGTCCTTGTCAAGTCACTAGTTCAATTTTTCCCTAGTAATTGATGGATTTGAGGAGGGTTGATACATCACAAAGGAACCCAAAAGACTAAATCTAGTGACCATATTGAACTAAACCTCACACTGACCAACTAGCCCATTGTCTGTGGACTTGAATTCCCACCTAATGATAGACAAGTTGGTCAATGTGGAGTTTAGTCCTTCTCAGATCACTAGTCAATTTTTGTGGGTTTTTTTGTGATGCATCAACCCTCCACAAATCCATCAAATTGTAAATTATATGAGAGTAATGAACACAACCATGGGTTTCACATAGATAACCATGCATAAACGATGAGAGTTTGAATCCACAGATCCATCAAATCAAATTGTAAATTACATGAGTAATCGACACAACCATGGATTTCATAGGGATAACCATGCATAAATGGTGAGAGTTCGAGTTTTGGTGAAAACTAATACAACTCATGCATAAATGGTGAGAGTTCGAGTTCGAGTGAAAACTAATACAACTCAATAGTTAGAATTAGAGTCAAGAGAGAAATCGACACAACCAAGACACAACCACAAGTTTCATAGTAATACTTATCCATAGACAACGAGAGTTCGGGTGGAGACTGATACAGCTTGACAGTTGGAATTAGAGTCAAGAGCAATGCTACGACTATTTACTCTCAATTCTTGAAACCGGTGCATCATACACGATAAAGGTAATTCATAGGAGTATTTTTTATCTTCTAAACATTCTCAATGCAACCTATAGTGTTCTACTACAAGTGAAAAAGGATGAGGCATGGCCGTTAGAGATTTATAAGTGCAACACTCCATGAAAGATCCTGCCTATTCCCTAAAATCCAATTCTTATGGTGAACCTTATGCTCTCGATGAGCATTAAACAATGGTCAATGCAGAGTGGACCATCCACGTGGTTAATAGTTAAGGCTTGACATGTGCAACAATCCCTAAATAATCCTCCCAATTTACTATAATCTAATTTTTATTGTCAACCTTGTTCTCTTCATGGGTGTTCGGTCGTGGTCAATGCAATGTGGACCATTTGTGCAAAGTTCCAGTTAACACATCACTAAGAAAGGCCAATCCACAATTAACCATTGTGAAACATCTCATCCAAACTACTATAAGGTAAGAAACACTCGATAGCTTTATGTAATGGTAAGCCTAATGCACCCCGTAGCATAGCATTTAATGCTATGCTACCATCTGAACATACACACCACCATGGGATGTGATACAAAATTTAATGTTCTAACACAAGGTATATACACTGTAGAATCAGATATACAACAATGTTATAGTAGGGGGCATATACACCATGGAATCTGATATACAATAATATTGTAACAAGGGTCATATACACCATTGGTGGGAATATCAAATCCCATGACATGTATTTCCTCAATCACACAACACTAAATAGCATACAGTAAATGCTACGCTATTGAGTGCATAACACTTACCTTATGTTGGCTCCATAATGAATTATAGGCTTTCAATATGTTATTCTTATTAATGAAGACTACCATGTGGACTTGGATAGTCTATTTTTATAGGACTGTTAAAACCCTCATGTTAATGCAATTCACCCTTTAGTCTATTTTTATAGGACTGTTAAAACCCTCATGTTAATGTAATTCACCCTTTGCAAGTTGTATACTTAGTTTTCCTTGGTTGTCTTGGTTGTCATTTACATGGGACATCTATTTTTCCTTGGTTGTCACCTGCAATTGTATAACTATTTTTCCTTGTTTGTCACTTGCATGCTCGATAGAAGCATTGAGCTAGTTGCCTCCTCAAATTGAGCTAGTTGCCTCCTCAAATAAGCTTAGTTGAGGATAAAGGATCCTCAAATAACCTTTGTTGAGGATAAAGGATCCTCAAATAACCTTTGTTGAGGATAAAGAACACTATTATGATTGCATAGCCAATCTACCTTTTGCACCTTTATTGTCTCCTTAAAAAGATAAATATGTAAAAATTTGTATTCTCTTTTTAAGTGAAAGATATGTTGAAAACATGTTCTTTTCCTCGTACAACAACCTTTGTTAACAATAATGGACACTATTGTGATTGCATACTCAGTTTACTAATTGCATCTTTATTGTTCCCTTATGAAGGGAATGTATGAAGCAAATAAACATGTAAAAATATGCATTCTCCCTTTTCTAAGTGAAAGATCCGTTGGAAATAGGTTGATAAAAGGAATTGTTCTACTTTTTCGATTTATTTTGTTCATATATATTAACTTTTTTTTACTATCATATTGACTTTTTTTTACTGGCATATTGACTTTGGTAGTATATAGGTAATAAACATGTCAAAATATGCATTCTCCCTTTTCTAAGTGAAAGATCCGTTGGAAATAGGTTGATAAAAGGAATTGTTCTACATTTTCGATTTGTTTTGTTCATATATATTGACTTTTTTTTACTATCATATTGACTTTTTTTTCACTGGCATATTGACTTTGGTAGTATATAGGTCGAATCAGAATAATTAGACTACTATAAAATAAAGTTTTGTTAAAATATAGATCAAACGAGTAGAATAATTAGACTACTTTAAAATAAAGTGTTCAACCTGATCCACCCATGTTGGTTATATGATATATTTACAAACTATTATGATGAAACTCGAAACTCAATTAATATGTCAATTAATGAATAGCTTAACACAGACATGCTTATGCTAATTATTCTATGCTTTGAAATGATGTAGTTTAGGGTTGATATGGATTGGATTATTATATTGTTTATTATCTATATCGATCCTTTAAGAGTGGAAAAATTGGAGGAATCATCTTGTAGGGTCGTTTTAGTGGCAAGTCATAGTTTGGAAAATTGGGGTTTGGAACATCTTGGCACCATTTCGACACATCAAATGACAGTTTTTGGGATTAAAATTTTCCTAGCGCAAATCGAACCCCATGACGCTATTGTGCACATTTAGAGCTTTCCAACGGTGTAAAAATCGTGTCAACCGAAGCTCATATGCAAGATTTATGGCTCACAAGTTGACCTACCGTGTTGACCACCATGGTACAAGAGGATGCCACATCAACCTCCATTACTCACGCATATGGGGCTAGCCACATATGTAATTTCAAGAATATTCTAAAAGTTCCAAAACCCTATCACAATTGAGGTTGAAGAAGTCAAAAACCTACCTGTAGTTGGATATCGAGCTATGTTAAATATCATGCGATTAAGAGGAGAAGGGGCTGAGAAAAACATCTGAGAGAGGTATTTTGTGAGCATAACATAGGAGGATACATTATGTAGTAGCCATGCAGACTACAGTTCAAAGGAAACTCCACAAAGAGTGCCCCTTTCTTTGTACTTGCATCATTTCTATATAGAAAAGAGAGTAGAGTGACCTCACCTTCTAGCTAGGTTTTCTCCCATATTGGGTTTTCGAGGTCATATCTTGTGTTTATTTGTGGATGGTGTGATTGTATTTTATTGTTCTCTATTTTCCACGTTTTATCTATTTCACGCATAAGAAGAAAATCAATAACTAAATATTCTCGAGATTTAAAGGAAAAATAACCTTAATAGTAAATATTTCAGTTTTGTTAATTAGATCTATTATGATGAAATGTTCCAGTGGAATATCCACGAAAATTTACAAATCATATTGATATCAGAGAAGGTTTTACTTTTGGGTATTTTTGAGAAGTTGCAGGATCCAGGAATCGACTTAAAGAGAAGTCACAGAAACCCTATCCATGGAAGACGATTTTGTTTATAACAACCCTCGAGATCCAATAAAAGAGAGATTTGAGAGGTTGGAAGCACAAGCTTCCGACATCATTCACAATATGAACCTCCTCATGGCGGCTCTAGCAAGAAATCTCGGATCGTTCAAAGATGATGGGGGCTCTAACTCATAGAACAAATCGAAGGGGAAATAGGAAGATCAAGAAGACTCAAGAAAGGAGTCACCAAAAGAATACGAGAAAGAGCAGTCGATTTCGAGTGTCATGAACCCTTCACAATCCCTATTCAAGATCGAAGCGAAAGTGGAAATAAAGTCATACCAAGGTGAGATTGATTCATTAAAATTGAATCACTGGTCGTTTCAAAAGAAGATTCCCTTGAGATCATCAGTTCCCATTGCATGGAAAAGCTCCTCAAAATAGGTCATTCTGGCATTATTGCACAACTCCATTCCATTCACACCACTGAGACACCCTTTGTTCGACTCGATGTCCAATCCATCCTCTCCAAACATCAAGTTGTTTTTTCCACTCCTTGGGGACTCCCTCCTTCCCTTAGTTTTCATGATGATTCCCTTCCCCTTGTCCCTAGTAGCCTTCCTCCCAATGTTTGTCCCTATCGTCATCACTTTGCCCAGAAAAATGAAATTGAGAAAATTGTTCAAGAATTTCTCACCGCGGGCATTATTCTTCCTAGTACGAGCCCCTCTTCTTCTCCTATGGTCATGGTACTTAAGAAAGAAGGATTTTGGCGCATGTTTTCTGACTTTTGTGCCCTCAACAAACTCACGATCAAAGACAATTTTTTCATTCCTATCATTGATGATCTTTTAGATGAATTGAGTGGTGTCTAGATCTTTACTAAACTTGATCTTTGTTCTGGCTACCACCATATACGTATGAAAGAGGAAGACATTCCTAAGTATACATTTTGTACTCATGAGTTTTTGGTCATGCCCTTTGGCTTGTGTAATGCTCCCTCCACTTTCCAAAGCCTCACGAATCATTTCTTCCGTCCTTTTCTCTGTCAATTTGTCTTAGTTTTCTTTGATGATATTCTCACCTATAGTAAAACCTAAACAGCCCATATAGCTCATGTGGATAGAGTTCTACATCTACTCTTTCACCACCAACTCTTCCTCAAACAATCTAAATGTTCTTTTGGGGCCTCGAAAGTCGAGTACTTGGGTCATATTGTTGGTAAGGCAGGTATTAGGGTGGATCCTAAGAAGATTGAAGCTATGCAAGACTGGCCTTTCCCAAAGACTCTCAAAATATTGCATGGTTTTATGGGGTTAAAAAACTATTATCGCAAGTTTGTTAAGAATTATGGAAAGATTGTGGCGCTTCTCACTGCTCTCCTTAAAAAGAATTCTTTCACTTGGAATCTTGTAGCTGATCATGCCTTTCAAGCCTTGAAGGTGACTATGTGCACCACTATGGTCCTAGCCCTTCCTGATTTCACAAATATCTTTGTCCTAGAATATGATGCTTCTAGGAGAGGAATTGGAGCAGTCCTTATGCAAGATGGTTGGCCTTTCGCCTTTACCAGCAAACAATTGTCAAAGCGACATTTGGGTCAATCAATCTATGAAAAGGAAATGTTGGATATTCTTCATGTAGTAGATCTATGATTCCCTTATCTATTGGGGAAACACTTCCAAATTAATATATATCATCAAAGCCTCAAGTATTTTCTGGAGCAACGACCTTCCTCCCTAGAAGAGAAAAAATGGGTGACTAATCTGTTTGGATAGGATTATGAGATCAATTACAAGAAAGACAAAGAAAATGTGGTTGATGACACTCTTTCAAGAAAATATGAAGATGAAGGGTCCATTTTTTCCCTCTCCTTCATTGTACCATATTGTCTCCCAGCTATTCGCCAAGAATGGTTACAAGATCCCAAAATTTCACATATGATCCAAGAATTGCAAGCCAATTCTCTAGTTTCCCCCATGTACCCTTGGCACAATGATGAGCTCTGATACAAAGGTAGTTTGTATTTAAGTAAACATACACAAATTAAATCCACGATGCTTTCTAAGCTTCATGCTACACCCACAGGTGGGCATTGAAGGTTTACCAAAACCTATGACCAGGTCAAACATTCTTTTTTATGGGATGGTATGAAACAGGACATTCACACTTTTTTGGAAGAATGTGATTTTTTTCAACGCAACAAGGGAGAAACATTCAAAACTCTTGACACACTACAACTGCTTCCAATTCCAGCCACTATTTGGAGGGACATCTCTATGGATTTTATTGTGGGCTTACCTAAATCGAGAAATAATTCAGTCATCATGGTGGTCGTTGATCATGTTTCCATGTATGCTCATTTATGTTCTCTTCAACACCCATTTACCACCTCCACTATGGTTGAAATTTTCAAGTATCATGTCTTCAAGCTTCATGGCATGCCTCATTCCATTGTTTCTGATCAAGATCCCACTTTCACCAGCAATTTTTGGCAGGAACTGTTTATGCTACAGGGCACCCAATTGCATTTCAACATAGCCTATCATCCCCAGACTCATGGTCAAACTGAAGTTGTGAACAAGTGTTTGGAGACATATTTGAGGTGTTTTGAATCTAAAAGGAAAAATCAGTGAGCTAAATGGTTACCACTAGTTGAATGGTGGTACAATACTTCTTACCATACAACTACATGCATGACTCCTTTTGAAGGAGTATATGGATAAAATCCACCTTCATCTCTCTCATACATGCCAAGTGTCTCGAAGGTCTAGGTGTTTTACTAAACACTTACAATTCAAGAGTCTATTCTTCATACCCTCAAAGAGAATTTGGTCATGGCTCAAAATAACATGAAGAAAAAAGTAGATCAAGGTCGCTCTGAACATCAATTTTTTGAAGGTGAGAAGGTTTTTCTTCGAATGCAACTTTATAAGCAAACTTCACTCAAGGATGACCATTGTCAAAAACGTAAGCCCAAATTTTATGGTCCTTATACAGTTCTCAAGCACGTGGGACAAGTGGCCTATCAATTAGCTTTTCCCAGTCATTCTAAGCTCCATCCTGTTTTTCATGTCTCCTACTTAAAGAAGGTGATTGGAACTAAGTTCCAAACTCAAACCATCCTTCCTGAATTGGATGAAGAAGGCTACATCTAGTTGCAAACACAAGCCATTTTGGACCAGCATGAGCATCGTCTTCGTCGGCGCACCACCAAGTAAGTGTTAGTCCAATGGAAAGATACAACTCGAGAAGATGCCACCTGGGAGCTAACTACCATTCTACAACGATTTCCTCATCTCAAGCCTTGAGGACAAGGTAATTTTTAAGGGAGAGGGCATGTTAGGGACCTAACCTCCCTAACCCCTCACGTAGGTAGAATAATATATTTCTATGTAATAAAGGCCAATATTAATAAGGCCTAGGAATAAGAAAGAATAAGTCAAATATTAGAAGACCTAATAGAAGCTTCTGCTTCTAGAAGGATCTTCCTCTATATTGTTCTTTTGAATAGATAGATTTAGTATAAATAGGAATATAGGGTATGAGAAGTTTTTTCTTTAGAATTATTGTAACAGAGTGTTTCTCTATTGGAGGTTTCCCCTCGAAGAGGCAAGTGGACAATGTTTCCTATCAATAAAGGTATTATTTGGTGTTGTGGTTTCATCTATTGTGTTGTTCCGTTGTTATTATCTGCAATATTTATGTTTCATGATATTATAATAAATCTGGTACCTTACATGGAAACACTTAAACAATATTTATGTTTCATGCTATTATAATAGACGTGGTACCTTACATGGAAACACTTAAACTGAAGTGTGGTTCGCCGATAAATAGGTGAGAGGAATTCCAAACCCTCATCAAGTCCCAATTCTACCTTATCAGGTATGTATATGACCAATGGATCTGGTGGCACTACTTCATGTAGATGCATGGGTAGAGTGTACAAGTCTCAATTCTACCTTATTGGGTATGTAGATGACCAATGAATCTGGTGGCACTACTTTAGGTAGATGCATGGGTAGAGTGTACATGATTACCACTAAGTTCAAAAAGATGAAAATCATATTGAGTATCTCTCCCAAGAGCCTAGATGCACTCCTCAAGTACCTGGGGGGTTTACACAATCATCTATGAAAGTGGTTGATGCTCTTCAAGCCAAGGACAATGTATGAGGCATGTGTATAGGCACAATAGTTGAAAAACATAAGCCAAAAGAAAGGGTATCCAAGTGGTTCCAAGCAGAAAGAGCACCAGGAGGCTTCCAGGGAGGGGATGAAGAAGCGGAAAGGGGGAAAAGACAAGAAGAAAGCAAACACTAAATAGCAATGCAAAGATCCTAGCACCGATTGCAATCATTGCAACAAT
The DNA here is from genome assembly GCA_032191745.1 of Picea mariana. Taxonomy (NCBI): domain Eukaryota; kingdom Viridiplantae; phylum Streptophyta; class Pinopsida; order Pinales; family Pinaceae; genus Picea; species Picea mariana. The sequence continues at coordinate 105,920 of JASDQU010243214.1, read as the reverse complement.
GATGGCCACACCATGGAAAAATTATGGAAACTACATCCAGAGCTAAACTTGAAGAACCACAAGAAGGACAGAAAGAAAAAGAACCTTATAGCCACAGATTCAAGCAATCAAGTTGAAAGTAACTCGGATGTGGATGAAAATATTGTCTACACATATTTTCATAAGGAGGTAAATCTGAGTTTCCTTCATCACGAGGAATAGAAGGAGATGACCAAGATCTTCCACATCAAGATTTAGTTCAAGAATACCAAGATAGATGCTATGCTCGACTCTGGTTCACAGGATAATATCATAGCATCATATTTGGTCAAAAATATTACATTGGAGGTTCACGATCATCCTAGACCCTATCCATTGGGTTGGGTAAACAAGGATGCATAGATAAAGTTAAAAAAATAGTGTAATATTAAATTTTTTGTAAGTGTTGATTTTATTGATGAAGTGGAATTGGATGTAGTACCCCTTGATTTATGTGGAGTAGTGTTCAGAATCCCCTACATGTATATGAGGGATGAAATATTCATGCATAGATCCAACCAGTATCGACTGATCAAGGATGGAAATTCCTACATCATTAACACGCATAAAGTAAAGTCAAAGATCTTACTCATAAGTGCCAACGAAGCCAAGAAGTTAATTAGTTTTAGTAAGAAATATTTTTTTATTTTCTTAAGAGAGAATCATTTTGATGATGAGTTAATGAGAGTGAAAGAATCCCTAGAGGGGTGTACTAAAAAGCATGGGGTTGTACTAAAGAGAAGAAACATCAATTTGATGATGAGTTAATGAGAGTGAATGCATCCCTGAAGGGGTGTACTAAAGAAAAAAAAAATTCCATTTTGATGATGATTTAATGAGAGTAAGGACATCCCCAAAGGGGTGTACTAAAGAGTAGAAACATCAATCAGAGGATTTGTGACATGAATACAGAGGATTTTTCAAGGAGCCCAAAGGGATACCAACAAGGAAGGACGTGGAGCACAAAATACAATTATTGACAGACTCCCCATTGTTGAATATTGGGATGTATAGAAATGATATTCTAGAAGCGAATGAAGTGAACAAGTAGTTGCAACATTTGTTGGAACATGGTGTGATTCAACCAAGTACCTCACCTTGTGGGTCACCCATCATAATTGTTCCCAAGAAGGATGGGACTTGGAGAATATGTAACGATTATAGGGTCTTCAACATTATAACACTAAAGAATCAGTCCCCTCTGCCAAGGATCGATGATTTTTTGGCTAGTTGTAGCATACCAAGTAATTCACTAAGTTGGATTTGAAATCATGAGATCACCAGGTACGAGTCAGAGAAGAATATACTTGGAAGATTGCCTTCAAGGCAAGGAAAGGTTTGTATGAGTGGTTGGTTATGCCATTTGGTTTATGCATTGCACCAGCTACATTTATGAGACTAATGAATTATGTTTTACACTCTTATATAGATTCATTTGTTATTGTCCATTTGGATGATATACTAGTTTATAGTGCTATCTAGGAGGAGGAAATACCACATATTTTGTAGGTATTAGAGACTCTAAAGAAGCACCACTGCTGGCCAATCTCAAGAAATGCAAGCTTGCTCAATAATCTTTGGTATATTTGGGGTATGTGATCAGTGGAGGGGAGCTCAAGATAGATCGCATGAATGTAGAGGCCATCATGAAATGGCTAGTTCCTAAAAATATCACTAAATTTATACACCCTTATTTAGATTCATTTGTTATTGTCTATTTGGATGATATACTAGTTTATAGTGCTACCGAGGAGGAGGAAATACCACATCTTGTGTAGGTATTAGAGACTCTGAAGAAGCACCACTGCTGGCCAATATCAAGAAATGCAAGTTTTCTCAATAATCTTTTGGTATATTTGGGGTATGTGATTAGTGGAGGGGAGCTCAATATAGATCACGTGAAGATCTCAAGAAATGCAAGCTTTCTCAATAATATTTGGTATATTTGGGGTATGTGATTAGTGGAGGGGAGCTCAAGATAGATCACTTCAAGATGGAGGCCATCATGAAATGGCTAGTTCCTAAAAATGTCACTAAATTTAGGATATTTTTTAGGGGCATCACAATACTTGCAAAAGTCCATAGCGTCATTTTCAGTGATAGTTGCACCACTACACACCATAATATCCAGTGGTAAGAATTTCCAGTGTGGGAAGAATAGACATTTGATGAGATAAAAAGAAAGATCATTCAAGCACTAGTGCTCACCCTACCAAAATTGCAGAAACCCTTTGAAGTGGTGATAGTTGCAAGTGGGTATGCCATGGGAGTAGTTTTAATGCAAGGAGGAAGGCCAATATGCTATCATTTTGAAATATTTTATGGGGTAGTTCTCAAACACCCTACCTATCACAAGGAACTTTATGCCTTGGTTCAAGCTGTCAAGAAATGGAAGCATTATCCGGTGGGTAAGGATTCCATTGTCCACATAGATCACCAACCACTACAGTATTTGCAGGCCTAGAGTAAGATGCAACAAACCAGGCATTACAAGTGGATGGGGTTTTTACAACAATTTCATCTATTCATTAAGTATAAGAAGGGAATCACAAACAAGTTGGAAGAAATTCTTTCGCCGACACCCACATCCACTATTACATCTTTGGGAACTCTGATGAACATGGATCCTTTTACCCATGATGCATATAGAGAGCCATACACAGAAGATGAGGACTTCAATCAGATGTTTCAGTAGATATAGGGCCAAATTCATATAGAAGAAGGTGACTGCAAGGATGATTATCATTTCCAGAATGGTTTACTCTACAAGATCAACAAGCTATGTGTCCGTAAAGGTGAACAACTACAACTTATCAGAGAGGCTCACAGCTTCAACATTGTAGGACATTTTGGTGTTGGGAAGGAAATTTCCAACTTACAGAGGTATGTGTATTGGCCTAGAATGAAAGAATATGTAGAACGATATATTAGAGAATGTATACTTTGTTGTACCATCAAGCCCAGTAACATGAAGCAAGGTCTATACCATCCATTACATGTACCCACTCGACCTAGGGAAAGTATTTCCATGGATTTTGTGGGATGTTTACCAACAGCCAAGTAAGGACATGACTATCTATTTTTGGTACTTGACAGGTTCAACAAAAATATGAATTCTCATGCCTTTTAAAAAGACCATCAACAAGTAAGAAGCAACAAACAAGTTCTTTGAACAAGTCTGGGTGCTATTTGGGATAGCAAGGAAATTCATCTAAGATAGGGATACTAGATTCCTTAGTGCAATTTTGGACTACAATGTGGGAGAAGATGAACATTAAGTTGAAGAGGTATACAACATCCCATCCACAGACAAACAGGAAAATAGAAGTATTCAACATGCATTTGGTGCAACTTTTAAGGGGTTACAATTAGAAGCATCCAAAGACTTGGGATGAAAATCTAATCTATATACATCACTCTTATAATAGAGTAGTCCACACTTCTACTGGTCCATCATCTTTTGAAACTTTCTTTGTATATTTGTCACCTTCACCCTTAGATGTTTTATATGGAAAACAGGGAGAAGTGATGGAGGACCTCATAGGAGATTCATTAAAATAAGATACAATTGTTGATAAGATCACGCATATTCATTTGCAAGTATAAGATACATTGAATAAGTCATAGGAAAAGTACAAGGCTAGACATGGCTAGCATTGAATAGAGAGAACATTTAGAGTGGGAGACATAGTATGGTTACAACTAAATAAAGACAGGCTACATAGTCCTAGTAAGAAGATCAAGGATCTTTGGTATGGTCCTTTTGAGGTATTGGAAAAGGTAGGAGATAATGCCTATAGACTCAATCTATCCCCATACATGTGCATTTACTTAGTAGTGAATGTGGAGAATCTCAAACTCTATGAGCCTTCCATGTTGGATCAAGAGGAGGAGCAAGTCCTACCTTCCATAGAGGACTTAGCACTAGATGCAAAAGCAGAGTTAGTAGAGGACACAGTTTTGCAGGAGAATTCCAATACTATAAGACAGGGGCAACATGACCTTTGGAAGATTGCGTTGAAAGAAGAACTTCTAGGAAAAGAAAAGTGGTACTCTAGAGAGAAGGTAGAGGAAACTTTTCCTCGCCTCATTCAGTAAATATTTCAGTGACCAATATCCTCCCTAAATGGAGTGGTATGATCCATATTGGATCATTATATTTTTTTCATCTATCTCAATGCTTTCATAGTGGAAAAACTAGAGGAATGATCTTGTAGGGCCATTTTAGTGGCAGGTCCTAGTTTAGAAAATTGGGGTTGAAAACCTTCGAAGGCCATTTTGAGGAATCAAATGAATTTTTTGTAGTCAATACTTTCCCATAATGGCTTAGACGTTGTGATGCTATTATGTACATCGAGAGGTTTCCAACGATACAAAAATCATGTCAATCAAAGATTGTATGCAAAAGTTATGCTCCTGCAAGTTGATCTATTGCATCGCCAAAATTGGTATGAGAGGATACCACATTAGCCCCCATTACTCATGCATATGGGGCTAGCCACGTATGTGATTTCAAGAATATTCTAGAAGGTCCAAAATCCTACCACAATTGAGGATGTCAAAAACCTACCACTAGATGGTTATTGGGCTATGTTAAATACTGAGCCACAAGGAGGAGAAGGGGTTTCATTATTTGACATTGTATATTGTTCTATAGCTAAGAAAAACATATAAGAGTGGTATTTTTTGTGAGCACAACAAATAAGTAGAGATTCTGTAGGAGCCATACAGGCCACAGTTCAAAGGAAACTCCACAGAGAGTGCCTCTTTCTTTGTACTTTCATCATTTATGTACAAGAGAAAAGAAAGAAGAGTCGCCTCACCTTCTAGTTATGTTTTCACCTGTATTGGGTTTCCCAAGTTATATCTTGTGTTTATTTTTATATGGTGTGATTATATTTTACTATTCTCTATTTTCCACATTTTATCTATTTCATGTATAATAAGAAAATTAATAACTAAATATTTTAAAGATCTACGGGAAAAATAACCTTAATAGTAAATATTTCAATTTTGTTTATGAGATATGGTGTAATGAAATATTCTAGTGGAATATCCATGACAATTACATATCAGGGGCACTGATAGGGGAAAATAATAAATGTTGTCTTGTGACATCTAATTGTGACTGCTTGTTGGATAATGGTAGAAGTATGATGGGAGCTAAAGTGTTCCACCCATGTTGATTATATGATATATTTAGAAGCTATTATGATGAAACTTAATTAATATATGTCAATTAATAAATATCTTAATACAATCATGTTTATGTTATTTAATCTATGTCTTGATATCGCCTAGTCTATATGAGGGCACTAAGGGCACTGATAGGGGAAAAGAATAAATGTCGTCTTGTCACATCAAATTGCACTTCTTGTTGGATAAAGGTAGAAGTATGTTGGGATTTATTTCACAACATGTACGACCAATGTATCGAATGATTAAGTATGAATAAATGTATGAAAAATTTCAATGGAGTATACTACATCTCCCTACATGTAGCACACTTAAAGTGGAACTTATTGTGCTTGTATGAGATACGATCACACAATACACTAAGCATAGCTTGATCCTCTCCCTATTCAATGATGTTTATCCTCTCTAGATTGATACATGTAGTTAAATGGCAATATGGAAATTAATTTGCATGTTGTTTCTATTTAAGTTGGAAATAGAAAAATTAATATATGTATGGATTGAGGATAAACATTGTCAAACATGGAGAAAATGTTGCAAAGAGGGTATTATGTTGTTGTAATTCGTATGAGATACGATCACACAACATACATAGCATAACTTATCCTCTCCCTATTCAATGTTGTTTATCATATCCTCTCTAGATTGATAAATGTAGTTAAATGGAAATATGCAAATTAATTTGCATGTCATGTCATTTCTATTTTATTTGAAAACAAAAAAAATTCATGAGATTTCTATTTTATTTAGAAACAAAAAATTAATATATGTGTATATTGAGGATAAACATTATCAAACATGGAGAAAAAATTACAAAGAGAGTATTATTTTGTTGTAAGACGTATCTACACAAATAATGTCATTGTAGGAGCACCCTATGAAAGTATATGCAACCTCTTGATGAATTCTACCATACATGTTATCACCCATGACTCCACATGGCTATGCAATGGCCATGCTCACTACAAAAGAGCCTCATTGTAATCCTACTCGTGACTACTGCATAGTTTGATTTGATGTGGTAGCATTCCCAACAACATTTATCATCTCCATCTCATTTATATTCCACATGTATGCAAGAGAATTCTATTAATGGTATTTGGTGCAAGGGGCATCAGATTTTTACAACATTCACACCTTTAATGAGGGAAACGATTACACCCGTGAAAAGTTTCCAAATATTATTTTCCTTCAATCTGGCTATCTTCAACATTGGCACCTTTAATGAGGGAAAATATTACACCATTGATAAGTTTCCAATTATTGTTTGCCTTCAATTTGGCTATCTTTATGCACTATGTAGTTAGTCAATGATTGGCTTACTTCCTTTCCATCCTTTTTGTTGGATATAAACTATTCACCATCAAATGAACACGATGGAAAGACAATAATCCAATCATTGACTCACTGCATGGTGAATAATGTTGGCCAATAATGTTTACACTCAAATCATGGATATATAGAATCATGGAATCATCATGGACAAATAGAATTCTTGGAATCATGAATATGCACACTTACATTTTCATGGTTACAACCTGTCCTTTCATGATTTTGCAGTGCAATAATTTCTCTTATGTTGGATAATATCATTTCAAGCAAGGGATGGTCGCTCTTCTATAAGAAGGTATTTCAAGCCGGGTTGGTTTCTCTTATGTAGGTGGTTAAAAATCAAGGTATTCAGGAATGTCACATGCTCCCCCTATCACATAGATCTACGTCTAGACTTTACAAGTGAAATTTAAAACCCAGGGCATGCATGCCTAACAAGGTCTTACAATTGCATGCCCATTTATATTCAACTCGATCAATTCATTTTTTCTTCATTGTTATTATCATGACACTTAACAATCCCCCCTTTAAAGTTGACTTGGGGCTTTCCATGACCAAATCCGGCAAAACGTTCCTAAAAAAAAAGGTATCAGGGAATCCCACATGCTCCCCCCTACCACCTAGGTCTATGTCTAGACTTTATCGATGAAATTTAAATAACCAATTCTTACATTCATACGCCCATTTACATTCAAATCCATCATTTGTTTTATTCATTATTTCTATCTTGACACTTATGTTTCCATCCTCTCGCCTTTCCATTCTTCCAGCTCTTGATGCCCGCTTATTGGTAAATCTACAACTAGACAATAGATCCAACCACACTTGACATAGACATCCATAAGATCCTACAATCCAAGCCTTATATCCTTCACACACTCCAAACCAAATTGTTCAAGTGATCCTTCACTACTCACCTTTTGGCCTTCTGCATGCACATGCACCGGGATCCCATGGATTCTCCATACACACACAACTTATCCTCTACTCTTTAAGTCTCTTGTGGCCTTCAACGTCCCCTAGCTTTGTACTTGAGCAACCATGCATTTCTTTTCATCATTGTCAACCATTGCTCTGATACGAGTTGTTAGGAAATCAAAATGTGATAGGAAAATAATATTTCAAATCATAGCAACAACGCACATAAATCACACAAGATTTACCTTGGAAAACCCTTATAGGAAAAAACAACCAACAATAGATCTATTATTTCCCTTGGCCAAATATGGCCAAGCTGGCCAATGTTCTAGCCCTAACTAAGTGATCCTTCACCGCTCAACTCTCAACACATTACAATGGAGTATCACCAACCTTGTATAGGCTTTCATTACATGTAACCCATCAGCTCAATACCATGGGTCACCAATACCATGTGCCTGAAACCACCACGGTTGACCTAACAACTTTGAGTCTTTCACTGAGTCAAATTTATCCTAACACACCTCATTAATATTTGTATCTCCTATACAACCAATGTGGCATGCTTGGACTATCATTCTCTATCACTGAGACATGTATCTTCAAGATGTGATCGATGCGCTCACTAGGTAGTCCATTGTAAAATGGGAAATGTTAGAGATATCACATTTATGGTGACTTATCAAAAGTTAATTGCACATTAATCATGCATATACATCGAAAAATATTTTTTCTAATCTTCGCAATAAAACACAAATTTATCTCTTATTCTGAGGAAAAAATATCTGATGTTCGCAATAAAATACAAATTTCTATTATTGTGAGGAAAAAGGAAAATCACATGCACTACTTTTCTCTCTTCTCTTCATTTGAGGATGGTATCAGCGGTGCCACAAGAGTTGAGATAAACACAAATATATGTCTTATTACAAGGAAACAATATCTTATCTCCACAATAAAATAAAAAATTATATTATTGAAAAAGGAAAAATACCTACACTACTTTTCTCTTCATTTGAGGAAGGTATGAGCGGTGCCACAAAAGTGTTGAAATATTATTGCAAGGAAACAATATCTTATCTCCACAATAAAATAAAAAATTCTATTATTGAAAAAGGAAAAATACCTACACTACTTTTCTCTTCATTTGAGAAAGGTATTAGCGGTGCCACAAAAGTTGAGAGATATATTTTAATTGGTGTGATTGTTGAAATATATTTAATTGGTGTGATATTGATGCTAGATGTTGCTACACTACTTTTCTCTTCATTTGAGGAAGGTCTGAGCGGTGCCACAAAAGTTGAGAGATATATTTTAATTGGTGTGATATATTTTAATTGGTGTGATTGTTGAAATATATTTAATTGGTGTGATTTTGATGCCAGATGTTGCTAGGCTTTTGTGTAGCACAAAGTTTTTTTTATATTTTTCATAGAAAAAAAATTAGACATATGTAAATGAAGGGGAAATACATACACAACCAACACAAAGAGTTAGAAAAGTAAATGGAGAGGAAATACATACACAACCAACACAAAGAGTGAGAAATTAGATATGAAGTTTTTGTAGTACAAATATTTTTTATTTATTTTTCATAGAAAATAATCTTTGGAGATATGTAAATGAAGGGGAAATACATACACAACCAACACAAAGAGTGAGAGGAGTAAATGTAGGGAAATACATACACAACCAACACAAATAGTGAGAGATTAGACATGAAGTTTTATTGGGATAGGCAAAGAATCTTTGGACATGTGTAAATGGAGGGAAATACATACACAACCAACACATAGTGTGACGAGTGACAAGTTCGAAAAGTTTTATTGGGATAGGCATATCTAAGTTTTAACTACCAACATCCAAATTTGGGGAAGTTGTTTGGATGCTTTTAAAAAAAAGGAAAAAGAGCCTTTTAATCTTGGAGCAAAGATATCTATTCATTCTAGGTATTTGTCGGAAAATTAATAATGGTATAGGTATTTGATGGAAAATTGATAAAGAAAGTATTTGATGGAATCCAATTTAATAAAAAAATGATCAAATCTAATAATGGAAAATTAGAATTTTTATAATTAAATTCTTCAATTCTACAAATTTGGATACAATCTGTTAAAAAAATCCAATTTGAAACTAAAAATCCAATACGAAACTAAAGACCCTTTTCTAAAATATTAACTTACTCCGACACAAACTTGACTTTCCAATCCGAAACTAAACACTCGTTTCTACAATATTAACTTACTCGCACACAAACTCGACTTTCCCAAAGTGTGTAAGTTTATTTCCATTTCTCTAAATTCCAATGATATGGATAATCGGAATAAGCTGAAATGTAAAGTTTCATAATCGAATATAACTTCTAACAAAATTTTATAGGCAAAAAAAATATTTCCTATTAAATTTTTTTTACCAAAGGGTGTACATTTATTTCCATTTTTCTAAATTCCAATGATATGGGTAATCTTCAAATAAGCTGAAATGCAAAGTTCCATAATCAAATATAACTTCTAACTGTTTTTTCCTATCAAATTTGGAACAAGAAATTCGAAAAAAAATTCAAAGTTCCATAATCAAATATATCTTCTAACAAACTTTTCCCTATAAACTTTGAAAAAAAAATTCAAAGTTCCATAATCAAATATATCTATTAACAAAATTTTCCCTAAAAATTTGGAAAAAAATTTGGAAAAAAATTTCGAAGTCCCATAATCAAATATATCTACTAACAAAATTTTCCATATAAAATTTGGAAAAATTTGGAAAAAATATTCTATTAGTTGAGTTCCTCCCTTAAAGAAATAAATAAAGGAACTTACTATTAACCTACGCCAAATTTTATGTGTACACAACATGATACGCTGAGTCGACCTTTCTTGGTGAGAGTTGTGGAAGCTTTCTTCATTTCTTTATTCAAATTTGGCATAGGTTAATGGCGTGTCTAAGGCTTCAATGAAATGGAGCTTGATGGGATGTCTTCGACACTGGGACTCCATCCCATAGAACATCACGGCCGACCGTCAACCCATGCCAAGCTCTGTTCTCCTCGAGCCCACAATGCTTTCTATTTTAATCTTGTTGCTCCAGCATGTTGTAGGTGGACATCCCCTCGGGAATTCAATGTAGGGTGGCATCCCCTGCAAGCCGCCTTCTCTTCACGCGCCCCTCCTCCTCCTCCTCCTCCTCGGTTTCATTCTCAACATTGCCCGCTCTGGAATCGCTCTGTGCCTGCTCGTGCTGCCTCTCTTTTTGTAACCTCGTAGATTCACAACACTGGGTTTGAATCATTCTGTAAGCTCTTTCTGTAATTTCCAAATGACGTAAATTTATAAGAATGTGTGGATTGTACTTTTCAATCATATCAATCATCTCTTATTTATATTTAAAATCTTTCACTCTAAAATATATATTTTTGTGTATAATTTGAACATGTCCCTTACAAAAACTTTCTAGATTGGATTCTAATAGGTGATTGTGTTTATTCAAGTTTCAATGACTAAAGAGGAGATGATTCATTTTGTACAATGTTAAAAAACTCACTTTCAAAACAAAACGAAATGCGTCATTTGACACATTGTTGATGTTGTTTAT
>JASDQU010243214.1:67746-94765 GCA_032191745.1 Picea mariana | reverse complement strand
TATATGGAGATCTATCTTGTGGTGGAATTTGATGTCATCCCTTAAAAAAAAAAAGGAGAAATGTGTATATATGAATATTCATTATTACATAACTAAACCATAGTTGTTTAAAATAAAATTGTTAAACCAGATTATTGTAATTAAGAATTTCTCAAACAATTGAGTGATTGTTGTCTTTTATAAAAGACTAGTCTTGCTAACTAGATTGAATGCATATATAAATTTACTAAAGGATGACAGTTTTGATTATTAGTACATGCACGAGATTTGCATGTACTAGCTACACATGCATTTCTCATACATGCACACTAGTATGTATGAACTTTCTTGAATTACTTACTGATAGTGTCAGTCACCTGTTGTCAATGTGTAAACCATGTTCTTTTCCTTTGTACCATCAAATACCTTAACTTCAGGATGAAGTTTCTTTAAGGGTGGGTGTATGTAACGACCCTAGTTGGATAAATGTTTAAAGATTATAAAGTAAAATTAATTAAGGGATTAATTGTGGTAACAAGTTATTAATTAAACAAACATGATTCAATGATCTTAATAAAGTGAGTTATTAATTAATTAAAGGATATAATTGTGATTAATTAATTAAGTATTTAACTACAAGTTACATTTAATGACCTGAGGAATAAATCTAAGAGATCAATGTTATATGTTATAAAAATAGTTGCGTCTGCAACAAGGGAGAGCTATGAATCCCGAGAAGATAAAACATTAAAGGAAGGGTATGGGACAGGACGGGGGGTGGTTGAGGAAGTAACTGCGTGAGTTGGTGAAGGAGGAATAAGGCAGGAAGGGAGGTGGACGTGAGGGAGATTGGACGCAGGATGGATTCTAGGAGGATTATGAGATTTGATGTGAGCATAGACTTTCTAGTTGTGGTTTTGATCAGTTGAGGCACCAAGTTGCTGGAGGTTTTGGGCACGGGGGCCAGGATATCTGTAGATATTCTAGAGCTAGGTAGTTTTTCTAGTTGGCAGGGAGGAAAGTAGGTTTGGGCAGTTTTTCCCTGTTTGTGGCTGGTTTGATCTGTGTATCAAGTAGTAGGAAGGCAACAACAAGGCAATAAGGCAACAGAAATTAGCATCAAAACTAGGAAGGCAACAACAAGGCAATAAGGAAACAGAAATTAGCATCAAAACTAGGTAATTTGTTTAGTTATGTATTTATTTCATTCTTCCATGAAATCATTATTCATTGATAAATCTATCTTATTGAAGTTGCTATTATGAAAATCAATATTATTCTATGAAGTTATTCTCTCAGAAATAGAAATGAATTCCTTATGGAAGTAAATGATGTTTAGAAATATTTGGTTGTTACATGCTGGTTGTATTGAGCCTTTAGTCAGTTATTGCTTTGCGTTATAAATAGTTGCCTAATCAGTTTGCTTGCTCAACCAAGCAGAGCCTTGTTTTTATCCTTCACAATTCGACACCCTATACCCTGGAGGGAACATCACCTCGAGTGTCCATCTCCCGCATGCATTTCCTTGCATTGACCATAAGTACATTCCACTGTTGGAACTAGTTTTTCTTACTTGCAACACTCGTTCGCTCCTCTGTATCATAGCATTCATTTGTTATGAAAAAACAAAAATAGACAGGCGGGAAGGGAATACTATATTGTAATTGGAAGCAGTCGTGTCACCTTTGAACATAGCACAAATTTATTAAGTCCTTGTGTCATCATAATTTTGGGTTTAGCATGGCCTTAGGAAGATGATATCACTACAGAGTTTTCTCTACCGACTGGTTACTCTTCCATTCCCTATAAAGAATGTTATCGATACCTCATGCATCTAATTGTCACATCATTGAGTCCATGCTGCCAGAGTCCACCATATGTTCAAAGGAATTCTGTCAACCTATGTCAGCCACTCCTCATAAATCTTGACTTTGCATGTCAGCCATACCCTCATTTTGTCTCAGAATAACATGATACTTTGGTTTTATCATGCACCCTGGCCCTACTTTCATCATTGGTAGGTCACCTTGAACCCAACAATCGACATTTCATCATTGGTTGTTGACTAGGTGGTTTCCCTTGTGTTCAACGGCAAGACATCTATTCACACTTTGGGATTTGTGCAGTGTCTTGGATGCCATTAGCCTTATTGGTGATTTCCTCGCCTTTGTCAGCAGTTTTTCATCATTGGCTTCTATTTAGAGGGTCCTTTTCATGTACCACTTGAATTTGGCACATGTGAAAGACACACAGGGTCATTGGTTCATGAACATGTTCTTCGTCCGATCTCCACCAAATCATGAAGCTCCTACTTTGTTCCTCGGGCTAACTGATGAGAGATGCCTCAATGCTCTCCTTTCAATGGGTCTCTTTCCATCGACTTCAACTCTTTTATTCTGGATATGGGACCCAGAGTTTTATGAGTACCTTGAGGCTTGCAGTGATTAGTGGCAGGTTCTCTCACCATTGATAGATGGGAATACATCAATGTCTCTCGATCAATGGATATCTCAAGTGTTCGACACCAACTCCTTTATTCACATTTGTAGAGATGTACTCAATGCCTTGATACCTACTTTCATTATTGGTAGGTTGTCTTGTGTTTGTTAACGGTATACTTCAATGACCGGTAATCAAACTATGTCTCATCGTGTTCAACCTCAACTCATTTATTGAAGGCATCATTATGTGGCCCCAACTTTCCTGAGCTTTTGCTTCCATTTCATTGGACTAGTACCTATTTGAAATCAGTGATCATGGGAGACCAGATTGTACTCCATGGTATACAAATATCTTCAGATTGATTTTTGAGACTGGTTTCATTGGGCCTTGTTCGTGACAATGACATCTTTTGGCATACAACTGCATTTGTATTTTCCTATTCATGGCCATGAACACTTGTTTGGTATATTTTCCACATGAATATGCACTGTATTCTTGGCAGCCATGTATGAAAAGTTAGTACATAATGTAATGAGAAATTGAGTTCATCCAGTTGGTTCTCTACCACTCCACTTCTAGGTTATTTATAATGTATTTCGGTCATCGTAGACACTCCTCTAATCTCACACATTAGGGGATATGTGTTATAGCAATATTTGCCACACCATTGCTATCTTGCATAGAGGGAATTTTTCCTTCCCTATGCAGACTTTTCATCCCTCTTTGATCAATCCAGAGCTAAAAAATATACATTTTTCCACATATATGCTCCCTAACTACTATGCAAGATGTGTATATGCTTGTTGCTCCATTACAGTTTGCGTATATCAAGATTTGTGCTAGAAAATAAAAAATGAGGTTGGGTTTCCATGTCAAGACAAAAGATCTATGATCCTTGGCCTTCCATATTCTGGAAACGTTCCACCTAGTCCCTTCAGTTCCATTATGGAGGACATAAGAGCACAATTTCAAACTATGGAAAAGAGAAAGAAAGCATTCAACTTTGAGACAAAAGTTACTCTGGAGAAATTACTTCCTATTGAGTCTGCATCCCTTTGTCCCTCAAGTCTGAACACAATGTTCAACCCCCAAGCTCTTCCCTTATTGTTGAGAGGACCTCTTTGCCTCTTTCTCATGAGCTTGCCTTTGGTGGAGGATTGAAGTGGTGGAGACCCAGTTGGAAGGAACTTGATTTCTTGGTTTCAAACCATGTCAACACGGAAGTCTGTAATGTTGACACTTCTGCTGATCAATTATTAATAGAAATGCTCCTTTCCCATCCTATTGGTATCTTTCAAATATATGATTATTCTCCATGGGAGTGTTTGTAAGGTTTATTAATGGATTATTCTATCTGATGTGGTAATCCCTTTTATATCACCATTATCTACTTGCTTTTCTTTTTTGTTGAGAACTTCTTGCAGGTATAAATCTTTGGGTCAAAGTGCTCAATGGTAGAACATCATCAAACGTTGGATCGAGATAGGCTTCTTTCTTGTATTGCACATTACTCTATATAGCATATGTTGGAATCAAGTTGATTTTTGCAGTCATACCTGTCTGTTGTGGTTTACCCTTGGCCATAGATAGTTTTTCCCTTGTAACACTATACCTCACTGAATATACATGATAAGGTGCTACATAATTGTCTCAGGGATTCAGGGGCATCCCACAATCTTATGCCAAAATATGTTATGGATGAACTTGGGTTAGAAGTCACAAATACCTATCATGACTTATATTCTTTTGACTCCATAAAATTCAAGTGTCTTGGAGTCATTAAGGATATGGTGGTATAGTTGGTTAAGTAGTTCACGGGCATGTTGAGGAAAGATAGTGAAATCAAATGGACTGCTGAGTCTCATGATTCTTTTGATAAAATAAAGAAATCCTTGACTAAAGCCCCAGTTCTTTTCAACCCTGACTACTACAAGGACTTTCTTATTTTTTTTTTTGTCTCTTTTGATACAGTAGAAGCAGTCCTATTGTAGAAGAATGTTGAAGGCTTAGAGCAGCCCATTGCCTTTTTTTGTAGGGCATTGATAGATGTTGAGCTAAAGTATGACATCATGGACAAACAAGCCTATGCATTGGTTAAAGCTCTTAAGTCCTTCAGAGTTTATGTCCTGCATTCAAGAGTTATTTATTATGTCCCATCATTTGTTGTAAGAGAAATTTGCATTCACCGTGATATAGACGGAAAAAGAAGCAAGTGGATTGCTAAACTACTTGAATTTGATTTGGAGATTAGGCCCACAAAATTAGTTAAAGGCCAAGGTTTAGCCAAGCTCTCGGCTGAATCAAATTGCTCAGCATTGGGGGTGAATTCCATTCACTCATTTTTAGAAAATCAGCAGGCTGAGATAAATCATAAAGTTCCTCAAGTCATCTCTACATTGGAAAATTGCAGTTGGAATAAGGACATTATATTTTTTCTGCAAAATTTAGAGCCCCCGAGTGGTATGGAAAAGAACAAGGTGAGGGCCTTAAAAATGAAATCAATAAAGTACTTCCTTGTTGATCAAATTTTGTATTGGAAGGATCCAGTAGGAGTTATTTTGAGATGCCTAGACCCCCAAGAATCCCAAAAGATTATGCCTGATTTTTATGACAATTTATGTGGGGTGCATCATTATTGGAGAACCATGACATAAAAGATCCTCAGAGCTAGGTACTTCTGGCCCAGTTTGTTCACTCATGTTTGTGCTAAGATCAGACCCTGTGCTAAGTGTCAACAGTTCTCTAGAAAGAAGCATCTTAATTCTTTGCCATTGAAGACTGTGGCAACCTCAGGACCCTTCTTGGAGTGGGATCTAGATTTTATCAGGGAAATCCATCCCACTTCCAGTGGTCAACATAAATGGATCTTGAATGCTACATATTACTTTACTAAATGGATTGATGCTATTCCCCCAAGAAATGCTTCACACAAAGTGATCATTGGTTTCTTGGAAGACATCATAGCAAGGTTTGGGTGTCCTGACAGAATTGTCATTGATAATGTTGCATCATTCAAGGATGAACCATTAATTCAATTCTGTGAACAGTTTGGGATCACTTTGATTCAGTCCACCCCTTACTATCTGCATGGAAACAAGCTTGCAGAATCCTCGAACAAAAGAATTATAAAGATCATTAAAAATCTATTAGAGGATAACAAAAAGTCATGGGATTCAAAACTCAAATTTGCTCTATGGGCTGATAGAGTGACAGTGAAAAGGTCCTTGGGAATTTCCCATTTCCAGCTGGTGTATGGATTTGAGGCAATTTTTCCTTCTCAGCTTGCCTTACCTGTGGAAAAATTCTTCCAAGATTATCAAGGGGAACCTAATCATATGATCAGAAGGATTCAACAGCTGATTGAAGTGCAGCAAACCCAGGAGCAGCTTGTAGACAAAGTAGTTGACCATCAATGGAAGATCAAGCAGGCTTTCGACAAAAAGGTGAACAAAGAGGACTTTCAATTGGATGATCTGGTGCTCAAATGGGATGCACCAAAGAAAGATAAAGGGAAGCACGGTAAATTTGAATCTTTATTGATCGGTCCTTTCAAAATCTCTAAGGTATTCTCTAATAATACTTTCAAGTTGCAGAATATGGAGAATGAAGAGGTTTTTGGTGGCCCTGTCAATGGGCATTTCCTGAAAAAGTCTTTGCTTAAGCCTTGAGTGACTCTTCTTGTCATTGTAAATATCATTCTCTTTTTATTTTTGTTTCAATAACCGACCCCATATCCCTAGGATAAGGCATTGTATCTACTCATTCTTGGCAACCCGTAGGGGGGCATGCAATCCTCTGTGGAGCCAATGTTATCACACTAAATTGCCTTGGGTCTTTTAGTTTGTTTTCAATCTTTTTTAAGCCTTAGATTTAAAAAAAAAATTTAAAGTCTCATCCCTTTAAAATTTATGTTTGGTAGGACCCCTTACATGATTAAAGTTTTTGAATCTTAGCTCTAATTTAATCCTCAAATTGATTTTTGATCCTTGAACCATTTTTATCTCATGGATGATTTTTTTGTCCCTTTCATGACTTGTCCCTAGGTCGATCCCTCCCATGATTAGACTGATGTTACACTCCTCTGTCCTCACTCATGACCTCATAGGAATGCCTCATCATCCTCACTTACCTATCTAATCATTTTTTAAATTGGAAACGTTGCCTACTCATAAGGCATTTCCATAGCACCTATCCAGTACATCATACTTCCACCTCAAGTCATGATTGCCACGACTGATGCCACGTCCCTTGTTTTCATTTCCAGCAGTTATTTAAATATGCTTACCATATCTTGCACTTACGAGCCTTGGTAATGGTTATATTTTTGAAAGGCTCAACAGTGGTGCGCTGCGCAAATTCACAAGTTATGATCAGGTGACAAGAGGGAAACCAAGCTTGAGACTGAAGTGGGTTCAAGGGCCAAAGTTTTTGCAATCTCATCTTGGGATTTTGTTGAAGATTCCAACAAGTGTCTACTCCATAGGTATCCTGTGTTACCCTCCCTCTGCATATTAATTTTCACAAGAAATTTGTGCTCGGGTTTTGGTTGGCCAAGTTTGCACAATCGTAAGGGGATCATCTTTGCATGATAGCCTGGTCTTCTTTCTTTTCCAGACCTGTATCTTCATTGCCTGCGTCTAAGTCAGTTTATTGCTTCCTGCCTCAGTCATTTAGATCACAAACCTTTAAATAGCCTATCCTCTGCATATGCGTTGCACTACCTACAGGTGCTGCCTAAACCCGCTCTGCCCTCCTTGTTTCCTTTCATCTTGGAGTTTATCATTTTCACTCAATTGAAAATGGCTAATTTTGGATTACTCCCTCACTGTTTACACTCTAGAATACCTGTACAAGACTAAGGGTATATTTCCTAAAATCGAGCTTGGCCTACTAGCATTAGTCTGTCCAAAAAGGTCAGCCTTATATCTAAAGCCCGATTCAAAGCCTTCCTGGTCATTAACATCCCTTAAGCCTCTTAAAAACCCTCATTTTGAGTCATGGAGACTCCTCAATCGAGGAAGACACACAAAGGTGGAAAGGTGGTTAGTACAAAACCGGTGGGCATGCATCTTTTTGATACATAACCCATAGCAAGAGAGGCCTTTCAAAGAGTAGGGTGCCTCTCTTTCTGTCAGAACATGCAGAGAGACCATCCAGAAGTAGCAAGATAGTTTGCATTGCAGTTTGATGGCAGGAAAACCAAGGGTGGTGATTTGGAGTTTGAGGTCACTGAAGCCTCTATCTCAACTGCAACAAGGATCCCCATTACAGGTGAAAAGTGGTTCAAAGCCATGGATTTGAGTTCATCCTATGCAAAAGATCGTTTTAAACCTGAATATCAAGCCATTGATTTGTCCAAAAGTATGCCAAGGAATCATTTGATTGAACAATTTGACATATTATTGAAGATCATACAGAGATATTTTACTTGTGAAGGGAGATTTAACACATTGTACTGGTACCATATAAGGTTTTTGCTACATTTTACTGGTAAGGTTGAGATGAATATTCCCTATTACTTGTTGAGGAGTTTAGGTAAGATGTCAAACATTATACAAGCCAAATCTAAAGATGTGGATTCTATCATTTTCCACTCTTGACTTATCAGAATGCTAGTCTCTGAGGAATTGGGTAAGAAAGAGATTTCATGGGAGAATTTTGTTGTTACCTCTCATTTCAAGTTGGATCTAGCACCAACTCCTCAATCACAGAGAGCAAGTCCTTTGTCACCACCAGTGCAACTAAAGCAGGGACCAATAGGAAGAGGAAGGGCAGATCCCATAATCAAGTTTCAGAGATGAACAAGCAGATCACAGAAGATGAGGAAGAAGTTTGTCCTTCTCCACAGATATTTTTCAGCACCCCCTCCACCAGGGTTAGAAGAGGTGCCTTCTTCTACCAAAGTTTCATCCAAGAAAGGGAAGAAGATTATCTTTCCCTCTTCTCCTCCAGCAGTCAAAATCAAGGGTAAGAGGCCTTTCACAAGGTCATCAATTCCTAAGGAGGTTTTCAAAGAGCAATCTTTACCAAAAACCCCTATTCAAAAGAAGAAGGGTAAGAGCATTGAAAATCCTATGGAGGAAAAATCAGAAACCCTTATTCAGAGGAAGAAGGGTAAAGGAAGTTCTCAGCCTACTGAAGGGAAACAAGAAACCCCTGTACAGAAGGGTAAGGATAAAGGTACTAAAAGACCTTTGGAGAGTAAAGATGAAACCTCTAAGAAAGGCATTGAGAAGCCTGTTGAAAGAAAAAATGAAACCCCTGTGCTGAGAAAGAAGAATAAAAGTAAATCCATCAAGGAACCTGATGAGGTAGACAATACACTTCCCATGTAGGAGGAAGAGGAGTCTGAGAAAAATCCCAGTGAGACTATACATGCCACTGTTCCTCTTGACAGTCAGACCTACAAAAGACTTATCAAGCATCTTAGAGATGCAAGAAAAGAAATAGCTCATCTTAAAGAAAAAGATAAGGTCCACTTGTCTCAGATGAAAGAGCTCATGGATGGCTACAGTCACACCCTTGACTTGGGAAGGTTTGCAGCAAGAAGGGCCCAGCCCCTTCATAGACAGCTAAAGAGTCTCTACATGCAAAACAAAGGCTTTCAATCTCATAATAGGAAGCTAAAGGCTGAGTTGAAGCACTTTCAAGATGAGGTAGCCCAAAGAAATTTATAGGTGTTGGTTGAATATTCCATTGAAGATGACAAACCAATAGCTAAGGAGAGCACATCTACACCAAAGAAGCCTGTCAATGCTAAGAAGAAGAAGTCTGATGTGTCAATTGAAGATCCTCTCTCTACCAGAAAGAGTATGAGGTTAAGTGTCAAAATGACAAAATAGATGGTAAAGGGTAAGCCCCATTTTTGAGGATGTATCTTTTTTGGGGGGGTTAACCAATATGTGAATATTATCTCTGCCATCTATATAGGCTTCTAAGCGCTTAACTATTTGGGTTTTGGGTTTTTGCTAAGTGCTATCTTCCCCATTGGTAGAAGGCACCACCTATTGTGCAATCAAGGCTCTTGATTAAAACGGTTTTGTCATCATGAAAAACCACAAATTACTCTGCACATGTTCAAGGATTGAGGCCGCTGCCTTTTGTTAATGCTGCCCAAACTTGCACACAGACGCAGCGTAAGTGTTGCTACCCAATGGCGTTACCTAATATTTCACGGAGGCGATACCCAATGGTGCTACCTAATATTTCATAGAGGACAAATAATTGGCACAAAAGCGCAACACAGAGGCGCTACCTACAGGCACTACCTAATATTTTACAAAGGGAAAAGGTTAGCACACAAATGCAGCACAAGGATGCTACCTACAGGCGCTACCTTTTCTCCTTGAAGTGCGCTACCCAGATTTTCTACCCAAGGAATATGCCAACAAATACCAAGGATCTAGGAGGACCAAGCTAGCAACTTTTGGATAAATTGATGATGAAGAAGGTTGTAGAAACATCAACTGGCATCATGAATACAACCACATGCTTTGAAATACACATGGCAAACAAGGAGCTGCACAACAAAAGGTTATCAATTCAGATTGAAGTTATGTTGGATTCATCACCAAAATTTTCCTATTTTATAGCATAGGTGGTTAGATAAGTTGTTAGAGAAAATAAATGTTTAGAGTTTTTCAAGGGAAGGGGACCAACTCGTACCTCTAGCTGTTGCCTCCCTTTTTGTTATAAATAGATAGATTAATTTCTTTAGTAGGATCAGATGGTTGAGAAAGGCTCCCTTATACTGTAATATTTTGATGAAGTAACTATGATCTAGTGATGTACTGGACTTAAGAATTTTTTACTAATAGAAATCAGCTTCTCTTTCATTCTATTTGCTTATGATGCTAAATGTTCATGCTTTGAATGATTGTGGTGATGCTATGATGGATGTTTGATCATTGTGTTATCATGATGTTTATTTAGCTTCCTTAGTTTCTTAGTGCAAGAAGACCTTGTGTTAAGAAACTTTCCTCCTTAGGCTTTTGTGGACCTGATGTTTACAGCATCCCCTATACTTCTCTCATTCAAGTCTTCCTTCTAATCATACTTACTCCCAAACTACTAAATGAAGTTAGCCAAGACCTTAATTGTTGGTGCCTGCTAGCCATGTTATCTGAGTTAGAACATTATCACTTGAGTCCTTTTCCCTTTGACCCTTTAAACACACTTACATTCACTTACAACTTGATCTGTATTGGGCTTGCCTTCCATGCAATCTGAAGGTGACTCCTAGTTCTAACACTTGGGATGAAAATATGACCTATATTCAACACTCTTATAATAGAGTAGTCCAAACTTCAACTAGTAAGTCCCCTTTTGAAACTTTCTTTGGGTATTTTTCTCCTTTGCCCTTAGATGTGGTATATGGACAAAAATAAGGAGTGAGGGAAGACATCACAAGAGAAGAATTGAAAGTAGAGAAATTTGTTGAAAATATTAGACATATTCATTTGTAAGTATACAAGACACTGAAGAAGTCACGGGAAATGTATAAGGCCAGATATGATAAAATCATAATCGAGAATTCATTCAAAGTGGGAGATCGATTTTGGTTATAGTTGAATAAGGAAAGACTACAAGGTCCTGGTACAAAGATAAAGGCTCTACAATATGTCCCGTCTAAGTTATTGGAGAAGGTGGGGGATAATTCCTACAGACTACTTCCATACATGTACATTTACTCAGTAGTGAAGGTGGTGAATTTGAAACTCTATGAGCCTTCCATGTTGGATTAGGAGAAAGAGCATGTACTACCTACCATAAAGGACTTACCACCAAATGCTCAGGAGTAGTTGGCAGAGGACATAGTTTTGCAGAGGAAGTCCATAAATACAATACAAGGGTACCATGACCTTAGGCAAATTGGGTTGAAAGGACAACTTCTAGGAAAGGAAAAATGGTACTCCAAATATCAGGTGGAGGAAAACTATGCTCACCTCATTCAATAAATATTTTCGAGACCAAAAGAATCCCTAAATAGGGAGGTATGATATAGATTGGATTGTCAAATAATTTTGCATCTATATTTGTAATTTCTAGGTGGAAGAAATTGGAGGAATCGATTTTTAGGGCCATCTTAGTGGCAGATCTGAATTTGGAAAATTAGGGTCTAGAACTTTTTGGAGATATTTTGAGGCATTAAACAAGATTTTTGGGCATTAGAGTGTCCAAAACATGTTCACACGCCGTCGACAATGTTCTACACTCTGAGACCTTTCCAACGGTACAAACATTGCCTCAATTGGAGCTTGTATGCGAAAGTTATTCCCCTGCAAGTTGACCTACCTTGTTGGCCACCATGGTACAAGTGGATGCCACATTAGAATACATTACTCAAACACATGGGTCTATTTAGAATTCAAAAATCTAACCCTATACCAAGTCGCTATGAGGTGAAATGGTTCCATTCTTTAGCATTGTACTTGTGCCATAGTTGAGCATATCATCTAGGAGTAGTATTTTGAGAGCATAACATAGGAGAAACAATTGTGTAGTATCCATACAGGCCATAGTGTTCAAGGAAACTACATAGTGAGTTCCTCTTTCTTTGTATTTGCATTTCCATAATTGAATAAAACAGAGCAGAGCATAGGCCTCACTTTCTAGTTGGGTTTTCTTTCATATCGGGTTTCCAAAGATATATATTTTGTTCATTTGTGTGTAGTTGGCGTGTTCTTTTTCTCATTTCTTTCATTTTTATACTCTGTGATTTTCATAAATCTGAGCAATAAGCTAGTAATAACTATTGTAGGGTCTAAGGAAATAAATTCCATAATCTAAGAATTCAAAATTGCATAAGATCTGTTGTGACAAATTGTTTTAGTGGAATATCCACGACAATTTATATATCGTGAAGGGTCAACCGTTAGCTGTACAAGTTTGATAACATATGAAAGGTCAAGCCTTATCTTTGCAAGTTTAGAAAGATATGAAAGCTCAACCCTTATCTCTGCAAGTTTGCAAAGATATGAAAGGTCAACCCTTAGTTCTACAATCTCGGGCTTTCAATATACTTATGTACACCTTACCTCTCTTAAAATGGCTAGTATGCATAGCCTATCTAATATGTTAATTGATCCTATCTTTCAATATACCTATGTTACACCATATGAAATGAATTCATATATTCAACTTTGCGTGTTTCCCTCAATTCCCTACCTAAGGCATTCAATATTTCCACCTACATAACACACCCCATTATTTACTACATAACTCCTTACCTTACTTAATATCTTTTAATACATTATGCCTTGTTCAAAATGGTATTTGAACTTTGGTGACTGCAATTGAATGTTCAACTACTAGAAAACATCGGTTATAGGCTTATCCTAATTTGTTCTACCAAAACAAAATTTTGAATCCATATGTTCCCTACTTGAGTGAGTAGGTTGAGGGAAGGTTAGCTTGATTGATCAAGATCCTCAATAGGTATATATCCCACAAGGAAGCATGCGAACCTCCCCATTGTCTCAACTAAAGTGATAAGGTCACTTATAAATGCTACAGGTCTTAGTAATAGTGGCTTGCTACTACCTTTACAGTCACTTGGCTGGAGATGCAAAGGTTGCTTCCCCTCTAACATATTCGACACATTGGTGTATGTCTTTGAACTCCCTCGATGTTTGGGATGAGTGTAGCATCATACATGGAGCATGATACCTTCATTCAAAGGAATGGAAAATTTGAAGCTTGAGTTTTTGGAATGAAATAAGAGGTGGCTAACCAACTTCGAGGAGAGATAATTGCCCTCAATTCAATCAATAGCGGGTAGAAGCTTTTCTCAATGGCTCTTTTGGACCTGAATGTTTCAGTGTACTATGAAGGTCTTAATTAGTGTAACAAAGACACCTTGGCTTGGCCTTGGAATGAAGATTACGGCCAAAAGTAAGCATGAAAAGTAAGTGTATTTTGGATGCCTCTTCCCCTCCCTTCTAGTTGCTCAATGATAATGTTAACCAACCTTTTAAGTCACAATACTTCTTACTAAAATTTTCCTATAATAGTTGCTTTTAAAACTTCACAAGCAATTACTAGTGATATCCCTTAGTGGATAATAACTTATCTCAAGGTCTAGGGAGACAAGGACACCTCTTCCCCTCCCTTCAAGTTGCCCAATAATAATTCCAACCGACCTTCTTCGTAAGGTTACTTAAATTTGTTGTAATCTAAATGTTCTATGAATTAGTTTTTTTCCGGTAATTCAAAAGAATGACAAAGGAAACTAGTATTCTCAACTTGAAATCCAACCAAAAACATTTTGGATTTGATGGAATTGCAAATATCAAATATTAACATTATATAACCTAGTTACAATAAAGATATCAAAAAGTATTCAATCTATTTCTACATTGAAAACACCAATTTTATTAATCAAAATTTACAGTTTTAACAATAATAACATAAATTAATTTCAATATCAATCAACAATCAAAAAAGAAATTCAAATTCAAATTCAGGAAATATCCAAAATTATTCCTAATTTTCCTATTCTCTCAACTAATTTTCTCAAACCTTATAACAATAACTTTTACCCAAATATAGAGGGGCAACATCCTCGGTACAATATCCTCGGTAGGCACATCCTACATTTATTATGCATTGACTATATATTTATTCTCAATGAATATAAGCCCTAATTAATCATTTGAAAAAAAATTATCCACTAGAAGACTTGTTTTTGTCAAAAATTAAGACTGACAAAATTAAAATTATAAAAGAGTCGTGATTCCGATCTGCGCGACCTTTCCCTTCAGAGTTGCGGACAGGAACTGTGTCCGATTTTGTCATTTCATAGTTACTAGTTCCAGCCTCCCTGACCTGCCACTTCACGGTTCCAGGCAGAGAGAGATCGTGACTCTGTGAAGTGGAGAACAAATGCCGTACGCATGCATCTCATAAGGCCCAAGTGTTAAGTATTGTGTCTTGATGCCATTGAGTATATCAGTCGTGTGTGGGAGGAGGACACGTTAACAGACTTAGAAGTCTTAGTGTCGACACGTATCGCAAGCATGCAAGGAATAGTGTCGATTGGCAGTTCTACAACAACGCCATCGCTATTGCCATGAACGCTGCACAATATCACCACAGACAGAGGATTGGTATCTTTACCTTTCGTCCAGTCCCTAATGCCGGCCCAGTATCGCATCGAAAGGCAAGGTAAGGACTGCTTCTAATTCAATCTCAGTGTTAAAATCCATTATATGAGTTTAACAGTAATTCCTAATTTCTAGTCGCTATCTTATATATGGCTACAATGATATAGAGATTCTAGTCATCTGCTTCCCCCTCCAACAGCCAGGAAAATTAATCTATTTAGACTCTAGCCTATATATATATCGATAGAGAACGAACAGGGAGAACGTGGTATTTGTTTTGTCTAAACTGAGGTGATTTACAGTCTGAGTTGGGGAAAACACAAAACGAAACAAAGAGCACGTAGATGGCCAGAGTATAAACATTACAAAACATGTAAGACACAGTTCGACAAAGAGCGTTCCAATAACTCCTATCGACAGTAAGAAATATAATCGGTTTGGAAAAATTCTTATATACAAATTTTCTCAAGAAACCCAAATAGCTGTAGTCTGTGTCAACGCACTTTTGGTCGTATCCTACGGGCCCGGCATTTTGTCCACCCCTCGACCCTTAATGCCTTAATCAGAAGTAGTGTAGCCTGTGTCAAGGCACTTTTGGTCGTATCCTACGGGCCCGGCATTTTGTGCACCCCTCGACCCTTAATGCCTTAATCAGAAATAGTTTTATTAACTTTTTTGGCACCATCATTCTTAAGGCTAGGAGGGATTTCGGACAGTAGAGGGTACAAATGGACTGTGAAGTCCAATAATGACAAAAATATCATGCCTCTTGGACCTATGATGTCCAAGACATCAGGCCAGGCAGATACTATCCATGGTGCACTCCTGCATGGTGATAATATCCTCATCATAATCATCCGCACAAATACAAGAAAATATTGCGGTGTTGTATTGTTGAACTGAAGAAGATGTTGCAGGCAAGACAAGTAGTAGCAGCTCGGAGATGGAGGAATAACGGAGCTGTGGCTGCCATTGCTGACAGGAGGTATCAATTGTAGACGATTGTTGCTGCCACACAGCTGAACCTATCTATTCCTTTCACAAGCTCTAAAAATTGTTTTCAAATTCTTAAGAGTACAGCTCGACAAATCTGCCAGGATTTTGGTCGATGATGTACGGGTGTCGCTGGTAACCCTCCGACCTAAGTAAACCTCAAGGTTTTGTTGAATAAAAACGTGGCAGAAATGAATCCCGCATCTCTCAGTGTAAACCTCGGATTGGATTTGTGTAGGCCGGAGACAATGAGATCGACAATGCCAATATGAATTACTTCAAATTCTGCATCCATGACCTGTGTGAATTCAAAATTCAAACCGCCATTCGTGATCTTTTATTGTCTTCACTTTCTTCTTTCTTTTCATGTTTTTCGCTCCTTACAAAAGATGCAATTTGGAGGGATCCGGAGCCACAAGGATCTTCAACGGGTTGAAACTTTTGTGATTCCTGGTGGTAATCTAGGATACGCATATCACTCATTTCATTATTGCAACTCTTCTTCAGATTGCACTATACTTTCACAAGAGCATAGAAGAAGACACAAAAGAGGAGTTGATCCTAAAACTCGTCGATTCAGAATCGATGGTATTTGAGGAATCCGGAGCCACAAGGATCTTCAACTGGTTACAAACTCTGGGCGGCCCAATTCTATGGAATTAGCAATAATCTAGGGATACACATATCACGCATATCATTACTGCAGCTATTCTTGAGATTGCAATGTACTTTCCCATCTTCATGGAAGAAGACCCAAATGAGGAGCTGATCAAGGGAACTGGTCGACTCCTCATTTGGGTCTTCTTCCATGAGCATGGGAAAGTATACTGCAATCTCAAGAAGAGTTGCAGTAATGATATGTGTGATATGTGTATCCCTAGATTATTGCTAATTCCATAGAATTGGGTCGACCAGAGTTTGGAACCAGTTGAAGATCCTTGTGGCTTCAGATTCCTTAAATACCGTCGATTCTTAATCGACCAGTTTCAGAATCAGCTCCTCTTTTGTATCTTCTTCTATGATCCTGTGAAAGTGCAATCTGAAGAAGAGTTGCAATAATGATATGAGTGATATGCGTATCCTAGATTACCACCAGGAATCACAAGAGTTTCGACCTGTTGAAGATCCTTGTGGCTCCGGATCCCTCCAAATTGCATCTCTTGTAAGGAGCAAAAAACATGGAAAGAAAGAAGAAAATAAAAGATCACTAATGGAGGTTTGAATTTTGAATTCACACAGGTCATCGATGTAGAATTTGAAGTAATTCATATAGAGGCATTGTCTATCTCATTGTCTCTGGCCTACACAAATCCAATCCGAGGTTTACACTGAGAGATGCAGGATTCATTTCTGCCACGTTTTTATTCATCAAAACCTTGACGTTTACTTAGGTCAGAGGATTACCAACGACACCTGTACATCTTCGGCCAAAATCGTGGCAGATTTGTCGAGCTGTGCTCTTAAGAATTTGAAAACGATTTTTAGAGCTTGTGAAAAGAATAGATAGGTTCAATTGTGTGGCAGAAACCATAGTCTACAATTGATACCTCCTGCCAAAAATGGCAGCCACAACTCCGTTATTCCTCCATCTCCAAGCTTCTACTACTCGTCTTGCCTGCAACATCTTCTTCAGTTCAACAATACAACACCGAGATATTTTCCTGTATTTGTGGGGATGATTATGAGTCCATGATAATATCTGCATGGTGCACTCCTGCATGGTGCACCCATGCATGGTGATGCCCATACTAGTGTCATACCGTGCATGCCCACTATGATGGGATGATCTGAAAAACTAGTTTAGTCTTTGCTTAAGTTGCAGCTTTCAGACGACGAACCAGTCTAGTCTTTGTTTACCTTGCAACTTTCAAGCAACGGATCAAATTGTCCTGAAGTGTTTTGCCTTTTGCCTTGGTTCTGAAGAGTCGTGCGTCCTCTCCAGTTGGCTTAATTGAATAGTGGACCAACTCGTTTGGCATCTTGGAGGTTCATTGTTCCGTGTTACTTTCCCTTCATCTTGGACCAACTCATCTAGTAGCCTGGAGGTTCATTGTTCCTTGTTACTTTCCCTTCGGATCAGACCTAGGATGTTTGGATAACTCGTCTAGCACCCTGGAGGTTCATTTTTCTATGTTACTTTCCCTTCGGATGATACCTGGGAAGTTCAGATAACTGGAACGAGGGGGTTCAACTATTACTTTCCCTTCGGATCAGACCTGAGATGCTCGGATAACTGGAGTGAGGGGGTTCAACTTAATCTTCCCTTCAGAGGTTCCATCTAATACAATCTAAAATTGCATCTCTGATCTGATCTGAATTATTCCAGCTCTGATCTGATCTGACTGATGGGAAAATAATGAAGAATGCGGAATCCAAGAGCTACTAAAAGAGTTGGCGCATTATTCAATTAAACTTGTTGGATGACTTAACTTGTTGGAAGACTTCCTGGACTAAGCCTCAATTAAAATTGTTGGAGGACTTCCTGGACTAAGCCTGTTGGCCGAGTTGGTGGAGTAGTCAATTATAAGCCAACTAGAGATTGCTTCAGGACAGGAGACAGACTCTTCAGAACGATGCAATTTAGGAAAGGACGCAACCTCTTCAGAATGACACAATTTAGGGAAGGACAGAAACTCACCACGCAAATCGCTTTAGGAGGAGCCAGTCTGCCGAAGATTTCATCGCAAGAGATCTATGCGGTAAACAAAGACTCGTTTTTCAGATCACGCCATCACCATGCATGGTATGGCACCCACTCTCAATGATTGGGCTCCTTCATGGTGGATAATATATTCCTGATGTCCAATATACAAATGTACTGTGAAGCCCAATAATCACAAATTGTCATGTTTTTGCACTTTGTGTGTTGTGTGCGAGCTATGATATCTAATATTGCCTAAAATTATATTGTATTTTTGACATTTTCCTGGAAAATGTCAGAGATTATGTCAGTTACCCTTCAGACAATTGTATTGGAGATCAAATTCCCTTAAGCTATTCCATACTCGTCCCACCAACCCTCAATGCTTAAGACATGGTTGGCATTGTTAACTAGGAGTCTTCTATGTAGATATTGCATCAACTGGAATCTGCAGTCCTCCATTAAATTCACTTAGCTCTGCGCTGTAAATACATAAATGTTTAACTTTCCAAAAAAATAATGGGAGAACCATGTTAGCTCTCCATATACACCCTTAAACATACCCCTAGATCAAACAAAGACCTAGATCGATTCTGTCAGTGTTGCACGAACTATGTAAAAGATGTTCTCAATATTCCCTCATAGATTGATTCCATCAGTCCTGTTAGAATAGTGAGGGAACAATATTTTGTATTAACTTAAGCCTCTTTGATCATGGTGAACCAACTCCAGGAGATCAAACACCATACACCTACACCTACATCTATTCCATCAGTGCTGTTAGAATAGTCAAGGAACAAAATATAGTGTTGTTACAATAGTCAGGGAATAATATTTTGTGTTAAGCCTCTTTGAGCATGAACAATATTCTATGTTAAGCCTCTTTTATCATGGTAAACCAACTCCACGAGTTCAAACACCTTCCCCTCTCACACACAACCTCTACACCGTGAGGTGGTTTCAAATTTGAGTTGTTTCCAAATCCACGAGGTCAAACACCTTCCCCTCTCACATACAACCTCTACACTGTGAGATGGTTTCAACTGAGTTTTTTGTCTCGCAGCTTCCCATCAAAACCACAAAGCCAAACAATATTTACAAATGAGAATATAGTATAATATATCATCTTCCCCTTATTCGGAAATTGGCGGCAATAATCTTAGAATAAGCCAAAGCTGAAATCTCTTTTTCATCTCTTACTATTAAGCAATATTTATCATTGACTCAGAATAAGCCAAATCTGAAATCTATTTTTTATCTCTAACTATTAAGCAACATTTATCATTGACTTGGGCACATACATCCTCTGATGAGACATTTTGAAAGGAGGACACAGAACAACTTAAAAAGAAGCCTTACAAATCAATTTTCAAGTTGAAAACGCAACAGCAACTCGGCTACTCTCAAATGAATGGAGCCTTGGAGCATGAATGCAAATTGAATGGAGCCTTGGAGCATGAATGAAAATTAAAGTTGAATAATACCCCAGAAGCTAAGATGAAATCTCATAATGCATCATACTTAGAAAGAATAAGTAGATTCCTTCACCAAGAAGGGTAGCTCTCCACTTAAAGGAGCCTTGTATCATGATTTCAACATTATGTTGAATAATAACTGAACACTGATAATAAGATCGACATTCCCAATATTTATGCTTAATGGTCTCTGGTTTGGAACAAATAGGACATTTATCATCGATGAATCCACTCTTTTCCCATCAGGATTTGGAAGGAAGACCCCTGATACAATATCAACCATTCAACAACTCTGAGTTTGTATGAAAGCCTGTAAAGCCATTACTTTCTCATTTTGGTAGTCCATTTGAATTCTGCACTTGAAAAATACCAAAAAATATTAAGGGTGGGAACCAACAATAGATTTTTGTGCAAGAGATAAAGTTTCTTCTATCATAGATATGTTTAGCATAATTCCATCTTTAATGTTTTGATTTTTGGTCATGAAGAGCATTGTTTAATTTGTGGAGACATTCAGTCGAACTAAGATTTTGCAGCTCTCTCATGCTAACTCTATTTGGCCATGCTCTATTTTCTTTAACCCATAGTTTTCTTGAGTAAGATGTACCCTTTTGAAGTACTCTTCCTGCTTCAATATGTGGGATTTCAGGTGAAGACTTCAATGACTCACCCTTTTACTCCTTTCCATAGTCGGAAAAACCTATAATTCTTGGGGTTACGGTCATAGCCTCTCTTGGTACAATCCCCCCGGATATGTGGTGAATGAACACTTACTTTTGAATTAGTCTTCCTCTCTTGGGACAATCCCTGGATATATGGTGAAAGAACATTTACTTATGAATTAGTCTTCCTTCTTCGATACTCGAGATACTCAGGATTTCAATCAAACACTTATGTCAACGACTCACCCTTTTTTTCCTTTGGAAAGAAGGAAAAACCCTATAATACTCGGGACTACTCGCCTAGCCTCTCTTGGTACAAAACCTGAATATCTGAAATAAACCTTGGTGGTCCATAAAGATTGTGGAGAATATATGAAATAAATCATGGCGGTCCATAAAGTCTTGGGTGATTAAACAAAGATTTTTTCCTTTTAAGTCATACTCAAACAAAAATTTTGTCCTTTTAAGTCATACTCAGGGACCAAATGGTTGTTTAAGCCTATCACTAATCTCTACCAAATACCCAGTATCCCATCATGGTTGAGTTGAGATCCTCTCTCATCATGGTTATCACTAATCTCTACCAAATACCTAGTATCCCATCATGCTTACGTCTCTCATCATGGTTATCACTAATCTCTATCAAATACCCAGTATCCCATCATGGTTACGTTGAGATCCTCTCTCATCATGGTTATGGCTGAGATCCTATCCCATCATGGTTATTGTTGAGTATCTCAGATAGGGTGCATGCGGTATCTAGAAACATCTAACCTTTAGCTCCATACATTAAGCCTACCTACTTTGGAGGACTCAATTGTGAGTAAGTAAACATAATTTTCTCCAAAATTACCTATTTTTAATAGGTCTAGAAAGTCCACCAGCTGATGGTGACTTAGTTCAAACTGTTCAACAATTCTTCATCTAACACACCTCTCACAAAACTCTTTTTTTAACTACTTTTTCTAATTTCCATTTCTCTTTTTGATGTGCATTAGACATAACTCTTATGTTATGGAATATCTCTAATTTCCAATTAATGTGATGGAAATAACATTATTGGTTCCCGGATTTTGCACTCATCCCAAAGTATTTGAGGTTGAGTTGTTGGATGTATAGAATTCGGTACATCCAACGATGTAATCTCAAATGCCTTGGGATGGGTGAAAACTAAGGAGGCAGATAATATCTGTTAACTTATGGTGGTTTTTCTTTCATTTTCTTCTCTTAAGCATCCCACTTAGCTCATATGTATCCTGAGGAAAGTACAACCTGCATGAGTACTTTAAGCATGTAACAGTGGTGAGTGCTAAGAACTCTGGGGAAGTGCATTAAAGACCTGCCCGGAACCCTGAAGTTACAAGTTCATGTTCGGAACTTTGCACATTTGCAAGGTTTTAGGAAGGAATCTGTCAGTTCAAGGTTCTGGGCAGCTGTAAAAGGCCTCTTAATGACACTTCCCAGGGATGCTTATCCCTCCCTTAAACTAGTTGTTATGGTAATTAATATGGTGTGGAATCCAAGCACATTAGTTTCAAATAAAACATTGAAATTGGATGTGCAACCTCACTCAAGCACATTAATTTCCAATAAAAGATTGAAATTAGATGTCCAGACTCACTCAAGCACATTAGTTTCAAATAAAACATTGAAATTGGATGTGCAGCCTCACTCAAGCACATTAGTTTCAAACTTTCAGATAAAACATTGAAATTGGATGTGCTGCCTCACTCCCACCAGCATGCCTAGACATTTTTATCCAGAGCATGTATCAATGGTGAGTGCTAAGACCTACCTGGGGAAGTGCCTTAAATACCTGCCTGGAATCCTGAAGTTACAGGTTCTTGCTGGGAACTTTGCACATTTGCAAGGTTTTAGGTAGGAATCTGTC
This sequence comes from Picea mariana, assembly GCA_032191745.1. NCBI lineage: Eukaryota > Viridiplantae > Streptophyta > Pinopsida > Pinales > Pinaceae > Picea > Picea mariana. The sequence goes on along the minus strand of JASDQU010243214.1, from coordinate 72,578 downwards.
ACTTCAAGGTTCTGTTCAGCTGGCAAAGGCCTCTTAATAACACTTCCTAGGGATGCTTAGGGCTCAGTTTTAGGCAGGAATCTGTTGTCACTTCAAGGTTTTGTTCAGCTGTAAAAGGCCTCTTAATGACACTTCCCAGGGATGCTTAGCCCTCCCCTGAACCAACTGTTATGGTAATTAATATGGTGTGGAATCCAAGCACATTAGTTTCAAATAAAACATTGAAATTGGATGTGCAGCCTCACTCAAGCACATTAATTTCCAATAAAACATTGAAATTAGACGTGCAGACTCACTCAAGCACATTAGTTTCAAATAAAACATTGAAATTGGATGTGCAGCCTCACTCAACCACATTAGTTTCAGATAAAACATTGAAATTGGATGTGCAACCTCACTCCCACCAACATGCCTAGACATTTTTATCCAGAGCATGTATCAGTGGTGATTGCTAACACCTGCCTGGGGAAGTGCCTTAAAGACCTGCCTGGAATCCTGAAGTTACAGGTTCCTGCTGGGAACTTTGCACATTTGCAAGGTTTTAGGCAGGAATCTGTTACTTCAAGGTTCTGTTCAGCTGGCAAAGGCCTCTTAATAACACTTCCCAGGGATACTTAGGGCTCGGTTTTAGGCAGGAATCTGTCACTTCAAGGATCTGTTAAGCTGTAAAAGGCCTCTTAATGACACTTCCCAGGTATGCTTAGGGATCGACTGAACCAATTTCTATGGTAATTAATATGGTGTGGAATCCACGTACATTAGTTTGAAATAAAACATTGAAACTGGATGTGCAGCCTCACTCAAAACATTGAAACTGGATGGATGTGCAGCCTCACTCAAGCACATTAGTTTCAAATAAAACATTGAAACTGGATGTGCAGCCTCACTCAAGCACATTAGCTTCAGATAAAACATTGAAATTGGATGTGCAGCCTCACTCAGGAACATTAGTTTCAGTTTCAGATAAAACATTGAAATTGGATGTGTAGCCTCACTACCACCAGCATGCCTAGACATTTTTATCCAGAGCATGTATCAGTGGTGAGTGCTAAGACCTGCCTGGGGAAGTGCTTTAAAGACCTTCCTGGAATCCTGAAGTTATAGGTTCCTGCTGGGAACTTTGCACATTTGCAAGGTTTTAGGCAGGAATCTGTCACTTCAAGGTTCTGTTCAGCTGGCAAGGGCCTCTTAATAACACTTCTGAGGGATGCTTAGGGATCGATTTTAGGCAGGAATCTGTCACTTCAAGGTTCTGCTCAGCTGTCAAAGGCCGCTTAATGACACTTCCCAGGTATGCTTAGGGATCGACTGAACCAATTTCTATGGTAATTAATATGCTGTGGAATCCACTCACAGTAGTTTCAAATAAAACATTGAAACTGGATGTGCAGCGTCACTCAAAACATTGAAACTGGATGTGCAGCCTCACTCAAGCACATTAGTTTCAAATAAAACATTGAAACTGGATGTGCAGCCTCACTCAAGCACATTAGCACAGTAGTTTCAAATAAAACATTGAAGCTGGATGTGCAGCGTCACTCAAAACATTGAAACTGGATGTGCAGCCTCACTCAAGCACATTAGTTTCAAATAAAACATTGAAACTGGATGTGCAGCCTCACTCAAGCACATTAGCTTCAAATAAAACATTGAAATTGGATGTGCAGCCTCACTCCCACTAGCATGCCGAGACAGTTTTTCAATATCCTAGTTCTTGGCAATATCGATCATATTTTTGCTAGTGGAGCAGGTTTTCAAGGCATTGATTAATTGGCATAGTTTCTTCAAACTATTCCTTTGATAAGTAAGAAAAAAGGCTACAATATATATAAATCTGTACATTAGTTTTCCCGTTAACATACGCGTTTCTGAGATGCCCGCCTGAAAATATAACTGAAAAAGATGTGAATAAGTTGCCATTGGTGTATCTTGCTTTCTCTAGATGTTTTCGCAAATGGTCTTCCTGGTAGTCTACAGTTTCTGGTCTAAAATGTAGGCATTTATCTCAGAGACATTTTTCCTGTAACCATCTCCATCCTTCCATACCTTGAAGTTAAATCTTCGAATTATTTTAGATTTAATAGTTGGTTTATATCTTTCAACCCTTTCAAAACAAGGATCAATCTAATACAAAGAAGGGATTTATTTATTTTGCACAATTATTTCTTACAAGTTGTCATAAATTTCATAAATTTTCATCATAAATTTTCAAACTCATGCTAAAATGAACAGTTGAGTTGCTGCTTCTCAAGGGGCCACTATTGAGACGTACAAATGCAAATATGATTTATGTTTGTAGCATATAAAATGTTTAGATTATCGAGTTTTATGTAATCTAGTTTGAACATAAACAATTGCTGCGTACTCCAGCCCAGATACCCAAGGAGGAAGGAGGATCATAGTTAGGTTTCAACCTTGAACAATGTCAAAAAATGCCACGGTAAGAATAAAATCAAGATGAAGCATGTCCGTATAACTTTGTTATCTTGTATTTTACTTTCAAAACCAAGTAAATTCCAGGTTTAAGAGGATGGGGGAGGGAGGATTTTGTATTAACAAAACATGCATACATCATAGAATGGCGGTTGCGTGCGTGTAAAGCTACTGAAATTGTCCATAGAAAAAATAAAACATCGGAGGCATGGCCATATAAATGGTTTAAAGAGTTACCTTATGTGAGGCTATTTCCGCGGCATAAAATCAATTAGATTCTTGAAAGTTCATCCTTCTTGTTTAGATATGATTTTGCTTGTAAGGATCTACCAAAGTGATTTGAAACTATTCCCTCATGAGTGAATCCCTCTCAACGTGGAAAACCCTATTGATGTCATTTGAGTGTGTTGTCTCATTGGAGTGGTGAAACGAGAATATTTGATTTGTATATACAGGTAGAAATATTTCCTCCCTCGCCTCTCTTGAGGTTATGAGTAAAGTTGTTTTTCATTGGGTGTCACCATTAGACTTCTTTCCAATACATATAGGCTCGAAGCCATTACAACATATACATTCTGAGTTTGTTGTCTCATTGGAGTGGTGAAACAAGAATATTTGATTTGTATATACAGGTAGAAATATTTCCTCCCTCGCCTCTCTTTGAGGTTATGAGTAAAGTTGTTTTTCATTGAGTGTCACCCTTAGATTTCTTTCCAATACATATAGGCTCGAAGCCATTACAACATACTCATGTCATTACAACATAATCATTTTTTAGCTGTATTCATGTTATTATGGGAATTGAACATGGGATTGAACTTAGGTGGGGAGGATAATAATCATTCCTGACAACCATCCAAGCTACATTAAATTGACCTATTCAATCATTTATAACATAATTGAAAACAATTTAAATAATATATTTGAGTATTTGTAAAATGTATGTTCCCGAAATTTTTCGGCCGTATTGGATTTTAGACAATCAATTTTTTTGCATATCAAATCAAATTCGAATTCGATAACTATGGTTTGAACCCCTCCCTCACCCGACCTCCCCTGTTTCAAACGAAGAGTATGGAGGAATTGTTGTGAAGGTCCAATGAATTTTTCACCAAATTTGAACTCATTGGTCATCCCCACATATTCATGCTCTTCTCAGGGAGCTCCAATTCGGCCATTTTGGTCAAAAATTTGGTCTGGGCGATCTTGATTCTGCTAACTGTGTCATTGGAGTGATCCCTGTAAATGCTTCACTAACGATGAACTATACTTGAAACACTGCCAGGGATTCGTTCCTGCATCAAAATTCGTCAACAAACAGAGTCTATCCTTCATCCAAGAAGCCCACACATTGACTTTCTACCACGCTTCGTACGACAGAGGAGATTTGATCTTTAATTGGAGTGCCCTCAACTGGAATCCATGTTCGGATTCTGTCTTGTTTTCAGTCTCCAATCTGTGGCAAACAGATCGGGAAGACGTCTTCAAAATCTTGGGGCGTTTAATGGTTCGCAGAGATGGGATATCTAGCGACTGCAATGGGAATGGGGCGACGAGCGAGAGGGGAACGACGACGGGCACACGTCGAGGCGGTATCGGCGACGACGACGACTATGGGATGGCCTCCCGACGTTAGGAGGCCATTTCATAGAACGATTAACCTAGGCGTACGCTAAGGCTTCTACGAAATGGAGCCCGATGGGACGTCTCCGACACCGGGACACCATCTCGTAGAACGTTGTAGCCAGTGGTCAACCCACACCAAGATTCGTTCTCGTCGAGTCCACAATGCCCTTCGTTTTGATCATGTTGCTCCAGCGTGCTGCAGGTGGATGTCCCCTTGGGCATTCAATGCAAGGTGGCATCCCCTGTAAACCTTTTTCTCTTCTCACTCTTCTCTTCCTTCTCCTCGGTTTCATTCTCAACATTTTCCGCTCTGGAACCGCTCTGTGCCTGCTCCTTCTCCTACTCTTTCTGTAACATCGCAGATTCACAACATTGGGTTTGAATCATACTATAATCTCCTTCTATAAGCTTTTTCTGTGTGAGGATAAATCCAGCACCTATGTGTCAAGGGATGCATGATAAACAACATCAACAATGTGTCAAATGACGCATTTCGTTTTGTTTTGAAAGTGAGTTTTTTAACATTGTACAAAATGAATCATCTCCTCTTTAGTCATTGAAACTTGAATAAACACAATCACCTATTAGAATCCAATCTAGAAAGTTTTTGTAAGGGACATGTTCAAATTATACACAAAAATATATATTTTAGAGTGAAAGATTTTAAATATAAATAAGAGATGATTGATATGATTGAAAAGTACAATCCACACATTCTTATAAATTTACGTCATTTGGAAATTACAGAAAGAGCTTACAGAATGATTCAAACC
>JASDQU010243214.1:52831-67629 GCA_032191745.1 Picea mariana | reverse complement strand
GTCTAAACTGAGGTGATTTACAGTCTGAGTTGGGGAAAACACAAAACGAAACAAAGAGCACGTAGATGGCCAGAGTATAAACATTACAAAACATGTAAGACACAGTTCGACAAAGAGCGTTCCAATAACTCCTATCGACAGTAAGAAATATAATCGGTTTGGAAAAATTCTTATAGACAAATTTTCTCAAGAAACCCAAATAGCTGTAGCCTGTGTCAACGCACTTTTGGTCGTATCCTACGGTCCCGGCATTTTGTCCACCCCTCGACCCTTAATGCCTTAATCAGAAATAGTGTAGCCTGTGTCAACGCACTTTTGGTCGTATCCTACGGGCCCGGCATTTTGTGCACCCCTCGACCCTTAATGCCTTAATCAGAAATAGTTTTATTAACTTTTTTGGCACCATCATTCTTAAGGCTAGGAGGGATTTCGGACAGTAGAGGGTACAAATGGACTGTGAAGTCCAATACTGACAAAAATATCATGCCTCTTGGACCTATGATGTCCAAGACATTAGGCCAGGCAGATACTACATGGTGCACTCCTGCATGGTGATAATATCCCCATCATAATCATTCGCACAAATACAGGAAAATATCGCGGTGTTGTATTGTTGAACTGAAGAAGATGTTGCAGGCAAGACGAGCAGTAGCAGCTTGGAGATGGAGGAATAACGGAGCTGTGGCTGCCATTGCTGACAGGAGGTATCAATTGTAGACGATGGTTGCTGCCACACAGCTGAACCTATCTATTCCTTTCACAAGCTCTAAAAATTGTTTTCAAATTCTTAAGAGTACAGCTCGACAAATCTGCCAGGATTTTGGTCGAAGATGTACGGGTATGTGAGCCTGCTCACATATATGTGAGCAGGCTCACATATAGTCGCTGGTAACCCTCCGACTTAAGTAAACCTCAAGGTTTTGATGAATAAAAACGTGGCAGAAATGAATCCCACATCTCTCAGTGTAAACCTCGGATTGGATTTCTGTAGGCCGGAGACAATGAGATCGACATTGCCTATATGAATTACTTTAAAATCTGCATCCATGACCTGTATGAATTCAAAATTCAAACCTCCATTCATGATCTTTTATTGTCTTCGCTTTCTTCTTTCTTTTCATGTTTTTCACTCTTTACAAGAGATGCAATTTGGAGGGATCTGGAGCCACAAGGATCTTCAACGGGTCGAAACTCTTGTGATTTCTGGTGGTAATCTAGGATATGCATATCACGCATATCATTATTGCAGCTCTTCTTCAGATTGCACTATACTTTCACAAGAGCATAGAAGAAGATACAAAAGAGGAGTTGGTCCTGGAACTCGTTGATTCAGAATCGACGGTATTTGAGAAATCCAAAGCCACAAGGATCTTCAACTAGTTACAAACTCTGGGCGACCCAATTCTATGGAATTAGCAATAATCTAGGGATACACATATCATGCATATCATTATTGTAGCTATTCTTGAGATTGCAATATACTTTCCCATCTTCATGGAACAAGACCCAAATGAGGAGCTGATCGAGGGAACTGGTCGACTCCTCATTTGGGTCTTCTTCCATGAGCATGGGAAAGTATACTGCAATCTCAAGAAGAGTTGCAGTAATGATATGTGTATCCCTAGATTATTGCTAATTCCATAGAATTGGGGCGACCAGAGTTTGGAACCAGTTGAAGATCCTTGTGGCTTCAGATTCCTTAAATACCATCGATTCTGAATCGACCATTTCCAGGATCAACTCCTCTTTTGTGTCTTCTTCTATGATCCCATGAAAGTGCAATCTGAAGAAGAGTTGCAATAATGATATGAGTGATATGCGTATCCTAGATTACCACCAGGAATCACAAGAGTTTCGACCCATTGAAGATCCTTATGGCTCCGGATCCCTCCAAATTGCATCTCTTGTAAGGAGCGAAAAACATGGAAAGAAAAAAGAAAGAAAAGTCAATAAAAGATCACTAATAGAGGTTTGAATTTTGAATTCACACAGGTCATGGATGCAGAATTTGAAGTAATTCATATAGAGGCATTGTCGATCTCATTGTCTCTGACCTACACAAATCCAATCCGAGGTTTACACTGAGAGATGCAGCATTCATTTTTGCCACATTTTTATTCATCAAAACCTTGAGGTTTACTTAGGTCGGAGGGTTACCAGCGACACCCGTACATCTTCGGCCAAAATCCTGGCAGATTTGTCGAGCTGTACTCTTAAGAATTTGAAAACGATTTTTAGAGCTTGTGAAAAGAATAGATAGGTTCAATTGTGTGGCAGCAACCATAGTCTATAATTGATACCTCCTGCCAAAAATGGCAGCCACAACTCCGTTATTCCTCCATCTCCGAGCTGCTACTACTCGTCTTGCCTACAACATCTTCTTCAGTTCAACAATACAACACTGCGATATTTTCCTGTATTTGTGGGGATGATTATGAGTCCATGATAATATATGCATGGTGCACTCCTGCATGGTGCACCCATGCATGGTGATGCCCATACTGGTGTCATACCATGCATGCACACTGTGATGGGATGATCTAAAAAACCAGTTTAGTCTTTATTTAAGTTGCAACTTTCAGGCGACGAACCAGTCTAGTCTTTGTTTGCCTTGCAACTTTCAAGCAACGGATCACATTGTCCTGAAGTGTTTTAAATTTTGTCTTGGTTCTGAAGAGTCGTGTGTCCTCTCCAGTTGGCTTAATTGAATAGTGGACCAACTCGTCTGGCAGCTTGGAGGTTCATTGTTCCATGTTACTTTCCCTTCGTCTTGGACCAACTCATCTAACAGCCTGGAGGTTCATTGTTCCTTGTTACTTTCCCTTTAGATCAGAGTTGGGATGTTTGGATAACTTGTCTAACACCTTGGAGGTTCATTGTTCCGTGTTACTTTCCCTTTGGATGATACTTGGGAAGTTCAGATAAATGGAACGAGGGGGTTTAACTGTTACTTTCCCTTCGGATCAGACCTGAGATGCTCGGATAGCTGGAGCGAGGGGGTTCAACTTAATCTTCCCTTCAGAGGTTCCATCTAATACAATCTAAAATTGCATCTCTGATCTGATCTGAATTATTCCAGCTCTGATCTGATCTGACTGAAGGGAAAATAATGAAGAATGAGGAATCCAAGAGCTACTAAAAGAGTTGGCGCATTATTCAATTAAACTTGTTGGATGACTTAACTTGTTGGAAGACTTCCTGGACTAAGCCTCAATTAAACTTGTTGGAGGACTTCCTGGACTAAGCATGTTGGTCAAGTTGGTGGAGTATTCAATTATAAGCCAACTGGAGATTACTTCAGGATAGGAGACAGACTCTTCAGAACGATGCAATTTAGGACATGACACAACCTCTTCAGAACGACACAATTTAGGGAAGGACACAAACCCACCACGCAAATCGCTTTAGGAGGAGTCAGTCTGCCAAAGATTTCATTGCAAGAGATCTACGCTGTAAACAAAGACTCGTTTTTCAGATCACGCCATCACCATGCATGGTATGGCACCCGCTCTCAATGATTGGGCTCCTTCATGGTGGATAATATATTCCTGATGTCCAATATACAAATGGACTGTGAAGCCCAATAATCACAAATTGTCATGTTTTTGCACTTTGTGTGTTGTGTGTGAGCTATGATATCCAGTATTGCCTAAAATTATATTGTATTTTTGAAATTTTCCTGGCAAATGTCAGAGATTATGTCAGTTACCCTTCAAACAATTGTAATGGAGATCGAATTCCCTTAAGCTATTCCATACTCATCCCACCAACCCTCGATGGTTAAGACATGGTTGGCATTGTTAACTAGGAGTCTTCTATGTAGATATTGCATCAACTGGAATCTGCAGTCCTCCATTAAATTCGCTTAGCTCTGCGTTGTAAATACATACATGTTTAACTTTCCAAAAAAATAATGGGAGAACCATGTTATCTCTCCATATACACCCTTAAACATACCCCTAGATCGAACAAAGACCTACATCGATTCTGTTAGTGCTGCGCAAACTATGTAAAAGATGTTCTCAATATTCCCTCATAGATTGATTCCATCAGTCCTGTTAAAATAGTGAGGGAACAATATTTTGTATTAACTTAAGCCTCTTTGATCATGGTGAACCAACTCCAGGAGATCAAACACCATACACCTACACCTACATCTATTCCGTTAGTGCTGTTAGAATAGTCAAGGAAGAAAATATAGTGTTGTTACAATAGTCAGGGAACAATATTTTGTGTTAAGCCTCTTTGAGCATGAACAATATTCTGTGTTAAGCCTCTTTTATCATGGTAAACCAACTCCACGAGTTCAAATACCTTCCCCTCTCACACACAACCTCTACATCGTGAGGTGGTTTCAAATTTGAGTTGTTTCCAACTCTACGAGGTCAAACACCTTCCCCTCTCACATATAGCCTCTACACTGTGAGGTGGTTTCAACTGAGTTTTTTGTCTCGCAGTTTCCCATCAGAACCACAAAGCCAAACAATATTTACAAATGAGAATAAAGTATAATATATCATCTTCGCCTTATTCGGAAATTGGCAGCAATAAGCTTAGAATAAGCCAAAGCTGAAATCTCTTTTTCATCTCTTACTATTAAGCAACATTTATCATTGACTCATAATAAGACAAATCTGAAATCTATTTTTCATCTCTAACTATTAAGAAACATTTATCATTGACTTGGGCACATACATGCTCTGATGAGAAATTTTGAAAGGAGGACATGGAACAACTTAAAAAGAAGCCTTACAACTCAATTTTCAAGTTGAAAACACAACAGCAACTCAGCTACTCTCGAATGAATGGAGCCTTGGAGCATGAATGCAAATTGAATGGAGCCTTGGATCATGAATGCAAATTAAAGTTGAATAATACCCCAGAACCTAAGATGAAATCTCATAATGCATCATACTTAGAAAGAATGAGTAGATTCCTTCACCAAGAAGGGTATCTCTCCACTTAAAGGAGCCTTGTATCATGATTGCAACATTATGTTGAATAATAGCCAAACACTGATAATAAGATTGACATTCCCAATATTTATGCTTAATGGTCTCTAGTTTGGAACAAATAGGACATTTATCATTGGTGAATCCACTATTTTCCCATCAGGATTTGGAAGGAAGACCCTGATACAAGATCAACCATTCAACAACTCTGAGTTTGTATGAAAGCTTGTAAAGCCATTACTTTCTCATTTTAGTGGTCCATTTGAATTCTACACTTGAAAAATACCATAAAGTATTAAGGGTGGGAGCCAACAATAGATTTTTGTGCAAGAGATAAAGTTTCTTCTATCATAAATATGTTTAGCATAATTCCATCTTCAATGTTTTGATTTTTGGTCATGAAGAGCATTGTTTAATTTGTGGAGACATTCAGTCGAACTAAGATTTTGCAGCTCTCTCATGCTAACTCTATTTGGCCATGCTCTATTTTCTTTAATCCATAGTTTTCTCGAGTAAGATGTACCCTTTTGAAGTACACTTCCTACTTCAATATGTGGGATTTCAGGTGAAGACTTCAATGACTCACCCTTTTATTCCTTTCCATAGCCAGAAAAGCCTATAATGCTTGGGGTTACTGTCATAGCCTCTCTTGGTACAATCCCCCTGGATATGTGGTGAATGAACACTTACTTCTGAATTAGTCTTCCTCTCTTGGGACAATCCCTGGATATATGGTGAAAGAACATTTACTTATGAATTAGTCTTCCTGCTTCGATACTCAAGATACTTAGGATTTCAGTCAAACACTTACGTCAATGACTCACCCTTTTTTTCCTTTGGAAAGAAGGACAAAACCTATAATACTCGAGACTACTGGCCTAGCCTCTCTTGGTACAATACCTGAATTTCTGAAATAAACCTTGGTGGTCCATAAAGATTGTGGGGAATATATGAAATAAATCATGGCGGTCCATAATATTCCGGGTCTTGGGTGATTAAACAAATATTTTTTCCTTTTAAGTCATACTCAAACAAAACTTTTTTCCTTTTAAGTCATACTCAAGGACCAAATGGTTGTTTAAGCCTATCACTAATCTCTACCAAATACCCAGTATCCCATCATGGTTGAGTTGAGATCCTCTCTCATCATGGTTATCACTAATCTCTACCAAATACCTAGTATCCCATCATGGTTACGTCTCTCATCATGCTTATCACTAATCTCTATCAAATACCCAGTATCCCATCATGGTTACGGTGAGATCCTCTCTCATCATGGTTATGGCTGAGATCCTATCCCATCATGGTTATTGTTAAGTATCTCAGATAGGGTTCATGCGGTATCTAGAAACATCTAACCTTTAGCTCCATACATTAAGCCTACATACTTTGGAGGACTCAATTGTGAGTAATTAAACATAATTTTCTCCAAAATTACCTATTTTTAATAGGTATAGAAAGTCCACCAGCTGATGGTGACTTAGTTCAACAATTCTTCGTCTAACACACCTCTCACAAAACTCTTTTATTAAATACTTTTTCTAATTTCCATTTCTCTTTTTGATGTGCATTAGACATAACTCTTATGTTATGGAAGATCTCTAATTTCCAATTAATGTGATGGAAATAACATTATTGGTTCCCAGATTTTGCACTCATCCCAAAGTATTTGAGGTTGAGTTGTTGGATGTATAGAATTCGGTACATCCAACGATGTAATCTCAAATGCCTTGGGATGGGTGAAAACTAAGGGGGAAGATAATATCTGTTAACTTATGGTGGTTTTTCTTTCATTTTCTTCTCTTAAGCATCTCACTTAGCTCATATGTATCCTGAGGAAAGTACAACCTGCATGAGTACTTTATCCACAGCATGTAACAGTGGTGAGTGCTAAGAACTCTGGGGAATTGCATTAAAGACCTGCCCGGAATCCTGAAGTTACAGGTTCCTGTTCGGAACTTTGCACATTTGCAAGGTTTTAGGAAGGAATCTGTCAGTTCAAGGTTCTGGGCAGCTATAAAAGGCCTCTTAATGACACTTCCCAGGGATGCTTATCCCTCCCCTGAACCAGTTGTTATGGTAATTAATATGGTGTAGAATCCAAGCACATTAGTTTCAAATAAAACATTGAAATTGGATGTGTAACCTCACTCAAGCACATTAATTTCCAATAAAACATTGAAATTAGATGTCCAGACTCACTCAAGCACGTTAGTTTCAAATAAAACATTGAAATTGGATGTGCAGCCTCAATCAAGCACATTAGTTTCAAACTTTCAGATAAAACATTGAAATTGGATGTGCTGCCTCACTCCCACTAGCATGCCTAGACATTTTTATCCAGAGCATGTATCAATAGTGAGTGCTAAGACCTGCCTGGAATCCTGAAGTTACAGGTTCTTGCTGGGAACTTTGCACATTTGCAAGGTTTTAGGCAGGAATCTGTCACTTCAAGGTTCTGTTCAGCTGGCAAAGGCCTCTTAATAACACTTCCCAGGGATGCTTAGGGCTCAGTTTTAGGCAGGAATCTGTTGTCACTTCAAGGTTTTGTTCAGCTGTAAAAGGCCTCTTAATGACACTTCCCAGGGATGCTTAGCCCTCCCCTGAACCAGTTGTTATGGTAATTAATATGGTGTTGAATCCAAGCACATTAGTTTCAAATAAAACATTGAAATTGGATGTGCAGCCTCACTCAAGCACATTAATTTCCAATAAAACATTGAAATTAGACGTGTAGACTCACTCAACCACATTAATTTCAAATAAAACATTGAAATTGGATGTGCAGCCTCACTCAACCACATTAGTTTCAGATAAAAGATTGAAATTCGATGTGCAACCTCACTCCCACCCGCATGCCTAGACATTTTTATCCAGAGCATGTATCAGTGGTGAGTGCTAAGACCTGCCTGGGGAAGTGCATTAAAGACCTGCCTGGAATCTTGAAGTTACAGGTTCCTGCTGGGAACTTTGCACATTTGCAAGGTTTTAGGCAGGAATCTGTCACTTCAAGGTTCTGTTCAGCTGGGAAATGCCTCTTAATAACACTTCCGAGGGATGCTTAGGTCTCGGTTTTAGGCAGGAATCTGCTGTCACTTCAAGGTTCTGTTCAGCTGTAAAAGGCCTCTTAGTGACACTTCCCAGGGATGCTTAGCCCTCCCCTGAACCAGTTGTTATGGTAATTAATATGGTAATTAATATGGTGTGGAATCCAAGCACATTAGCTTCAAATAAAACATTGAAATTGGATGTGCAGCCTCACTCAAGCACATTAATTTCCAATAAAACATTGAAATTAGATGTGCAGACTCACTCAAGCACATTAGTTTCAAATAAAACAGTGAAATTGGATGTGTAGCTTCACTCAAGCACATTAGTTTCAGATAAAACATTGAAATTGGATGTGCAACCTCACTCCCACCAGCATGCCTAGACATTTTTATCCAGAGCATGTATCAGTGGTGAGTGCTAAGACCTGCCTAGGGCAGTGCCTTAAAGACCTGTCTGGAATCCTGAAGTTACAGGTTCCTGCTGGGAACTTTGCACATTTGCAAGGTTTTAGGCAGGAATCTGTCACTTCAAGGTTCTGTTCAGCTGGCAAAGGCCTCTTAATAACACTTACCAGGGATGCTTAGGGCTCGGTTTTAGGCAGGAATCTGGTGTCACTTCAAGGTTCTGTTCAGCTGTAAAAGGCCTCTTAATGACACTTCCCAGGTATGCTTAGGGATCGACTGAACCAATTGCTATGGTAATGAATATGGCGTGGAATCCACGCACATTAGCCTCACTCAAAACATTGAAACTGGATGTGCAGCCTCACTCAAAACATTGAAACTGGATGTGCAGCCTCACTCAAGCACATTAGCTTCAAATAAAACATTGAAATTGGATGTGCAACCTCACTCCCACTAGCATGCCTGACATTTTTTCAATATCCTAGTTCTTGGCAATATCGATCATGTTCTTGCTTGTGGAGCCGGTTTTCAAGCCATTGATTAATTGGCATAATTTCTTCAAACTATTCCTTTGATAAGTATGAAAAAAGGCTACAATATATATAGATCTGTACACTAGTTTTCCCGTTAACATACGCGTTTCTGAGATGTCCGCCTGAAAATATAACTGAAGAAGATGTGAATAAGTTGCCATTGGTGTATCTTGCTTTCTCTAGATCTTTTCGCAAATGGTCTCCCTGGTACTCTACAGTTTCTGGTCTAAAATGTAGGCATTTATCTCAGAGACATTTTTCCTGTAACCATCTCCATCCTTCCATGCCTTGAAGTTAAATCTTTGAATTATTTTAGATTTAATAGTTCGTTTATATCTTTCAAGCCTTGCAAAACAAGGATCAATCTAATACAAAGAAGGGATTTATTTATTTTGCACAATTATTTCTTACAAGTTGTCATAATTTTTCATCGTTAATTTTCAAACTCATGCTATAATGAAGAGTTGAGTTGCTGCTCCTCAAGGGGCCACTATTGAGACGTACAAATGCAAATATGATTTATGTTTGTAGCGTATCAAATATTTAGATTATCGAGTTTTATGTAATCTAGTTTGAACATAGACAATTGTTGCATACTCCAGCCCGGATACCCAATGAGGAAGGAGGATCATAGTTAGGTTTCAACCTTGAACAATGTCAAAAAAATGCAAAGGTAAAAATAAAATCATGATGAAACATGTCCGTATAACTTTGTTATCTTGTATTTTACTTTCAAAACAAACTATATTCCAGGTTTAAGAGGATGGGGGAGGGAGGATTTTGTATTAAGAAATCATGCATACATCATAGAATGGTGGTTCCGTGCTTGTAAAGCTACAGAAATTGTCCATAGAAAAAATAAAGCATCGGAGGCATGGCCATATAAATAGTTTAAAGTGTTACCTTATGTGAGTCTATTTCCGCAGCATAAAATCAATTAGATTCTTGAAAGTCCATCCTTCTTGTTTAGATATGATTTTGCTTGTAAGGATCTACCAAAGTGATTTCAAACTATTCCCTCATGAGTGAATCCCTCTCAACATGGAAAACCCTATTGATGTCATCTGAGTTTGTTGTCTCATTGGAGTGGTGAAACAAAAATACCTGGTTTCAACTTTGAGTTGTTTCCAACTCCACGAGGTCAAACACCTTCCCCTCTCACATACAGCCTCTACACTGTGAGGTGGTTTCAACTTTGAGTTGTTTGTCTGGCAATTGCCCATCAGAACCAGAAATCCAAACAATATGTACAATGTACAAAGGAGAATATAGTATAATATATCATCTTCGCCTTATTGGGAAATTGGCATCAATAAGCTTAGAATAAGCCAAAGCTGAAATCTCTTTTTCATCTCTAACTATTAAGCAGCATTTATCATTGACTTGGGCACACATACATCCTCTGATGAGACGTTTTGAAAGGAGGACAGGGAACAACTTAAAAAGAAGCCTTACAACTCAATTTTCAAATTGAAAACACAACAACAAGTCGGCTACTCTCGAATGAATGGAGACTTGGAGCATGAATGCAAATTAAAGTTGAATAATACCCCAACAGCTAGGATGCAATCTCATAATGCATCATACTTAGAAAGAATAAGTAGATTCCTTCACCAAGAAGTGTAGCTCCCACTTAAAGGAGACTTGTATCATGATTGCAACATTATGTTGAATAATAGCTGAACACTGATAATAAGATCGACATTCCCAACATTTATGCTTAATGGTCTCTGCTTTGAAACAAATAGGATATTTATCATCGGTGAATCCACTCTTTTCCCATCAGGATTTGGAAGGAAGACCCCTGATACAATATCAACCATTCAACAACTCTGAGTTTGTATAAAATCCTGTAAAGCCATTACTTTCTCAGTTTGGTAGTCCATTTGAATTCTGCACATGAAAAATACCATCGAGTATTAAGGGTGGGAGTGAACACTAGAATTTTCTGTAGGAGATAAAGTTTCATTCTATCATAGATATGTTTACCATAAGGCCATCTTCAATGTTTTGATTTTTGGTCATGAAGAGCATTGTTTAATTTGTGGATATATTCGGTCGAACTAAGATTTTGCAGCTCTCTCATGCTGACTCTATTTGGCCATGATCTATTTTCTTTAACCCATAGTTTTCTCCAGTAGGATGTACCCTTTCGAAGTACTCTTCTTGCTTAGATATGTGGAATTTCAGGTGAACACTTCAATGACTCACTCTTTTTTTCCTTTCCATAGCCGGAAAAGCCTATAATATTTGGGGTTACTAGCATAGCCTCTCTTGGTACAATCCCCATGGATATGTGGTGAATGAACACTTACTTCTGAATTAGTCTTCCTCTCTTGGTACAATCCCTGGATATATGGTGAAAGAACAGTTACTTATGAATTAGTCTTCCTGCTTCGATACTCCGGATACTCAGGATTTCAGCCGAACACTTACGTCAACGACTCACCCTTTTTTTCCTTTCGAAAGAAGGAAAAAACCTATAATACTCAGGACTACTGGCCTAGCCTCTCTTGGTACAATCCCTGCCCGAATATCTGAAATAAACCTTGGTGGTCCATAAAGATTGTGGGGAATATATGAAATAAACCATGGTGGTCCATAATATTGTGGGTCTTGCGTGATTAAACAAAGCTTTTGTCCTTTTAAGTCATACTCAAGGACCAAATGGTTGTTTAAGCCTATCACTAATCTCTACCAAATACCCAGTATCCCATCATGGTTGAGTTGAGATCATCTCTCATCATGGCTATCACTAATCTCTACCAAATACCTAGTATCCCATCATGGTTACGTCTCTCATCATGCTTATCATTAATCTCTATCAAATACCCAGTATCCCATCATGATTACGTTGAGATCCTCTCTCATCATGGTTATGGCTGAGCTCCTATCCCATCATGGTTATTGTTGGGTATCTCAGATAAGGCTCATGCGGTACCTAGAAACATCTAACCTTTAGCTCCATACATTAATCCTACATACTTTGGAGGACTCAATTGTGAGTAAATAAAGGAAATTTTCTCCAAAATTATGTATTATGTATTTTTAATAGGTGTAGAAAGTCCACCAGCTGATAGTGACTTAGTTCAACAATTCTTCGTCTAAGCACCTCTCACAAAACTCTTTTCTTAACTACTTTTTCTAATTTCCATTTATCTTTTTGATGTGCATTAGACATAACTCTTCTGTTAAGGAAGCTCTCTAATTTCCATTTAATGTGATGGAAATAACATTATTGGTTCCCAGATTTTGCACTCATCCCAAAGTATTTGAGGTTGAGTTGTTGGATGTATAGAATTCAGTACATCCAACAATGCAATCTCAAATGCCTTGGGATGGGTGCAAACTAAGGAGGCATATAATATCTGTTAGCTTATAGTGGTTTTTCATTCATTTTCTTCTCTTAAGCATCTCACTTAGCTCATATGTATCTTGACGAAAGTACAACTTGCATCAATACTTTATCCAGAGCATGTAACAGTGGTAAGTGCTAAGAACTTTGGGGAAGTGCATTAAAGACCTGCCCAGAATCCTGAAGTTACAGTTTCCTGTTCGGAACTTTGCACATTTGCAAGGTTTTAGGTAGGAATCTGTCACTTCAAAGTTCTGGGCAGCTGTAAAAGGCCTCTCAATGACACTTCCCAGGGATGCTTAGTGCTCCCCTGAACCAGTTGTTATGGTAATTAATATGTTGTGGAATCCAAGCACATTAGTTTCAAATAAAACATTGAAATTGGATGTGAAACCTCACTCAAGCACATTAATTTCTAATAAAACATTGAAATTAGATGTGCAGACTCACTCGAGCACATTGGTTTCAAATAAAACATTGAAATTGGATGTGGAGCCTCACTCAAGCACATTAGTTTCAGATAAAACATTGAAATTGGATGTGCAGCCTCACTCCCACCAGCATGCCTAGACATTTTTATCCAGAGCATGTATCAGTGGTGAGTGGTGAGTGTTGAGACTGTACTGATCCTTTTCTTATTAATATGAATAATTTCATAAATAATCCTAAAGATTAGCTAATTATAATTAATTATTATATAACCTTAATTAATTATATGTTGTTAATTAATTTTTTTTTTTTTTTAACTATGATTAGCTTAAGTATGATTAACTCTTGATTAAGGGTTAATGTATGACTAATTATTAAGTGAGTCATTAAATGATTAAGTATTAAATTATTGGTTAATGATTAATTTGTTTAGTAATTAATTAATTGATTAATTAAGTGTTGAACAAATGGGGGAAAATAAAATAAGGTTAAATGGGGTTATGTATCCCATAAGGGATAACGTAACCCATACGTAAAAGGAACATTAAGTAAAGGATAAGACCATTAAATAGAAATAAATGTATGGATAAGGTGTTTGGTGGGGAGTGAAGGTGCGAGGGCGGTGAAGGAGGCATAAGGGAGGGAGAAGGACCATGGAAGGGATTATTCATTTTTGGAGGGATTCATTTTGATGCACTCGACGGGGAGAGGAGATTTTGGGAGCATTGGGACAGAGTTAGTTAACGGTGGGATTTACAGTGCATCGGGGCTGAGGGGTTTTGGGCTCGGAGGGCTAGGACGTCCATTGATGTCCTAGGGCCAGGCGTACTGGTCGGTAGGGTGGCTGGTTTTGGGGTGTCTTAAGGAGCAAGTGGCTATGGATAGGTTCAAGCGAAGGGAGCGACAACATCAGAACGAGGTATTTAACCTGTTATGCAAATTGTTATGTAAATTTAACTTGTTATGCAAATTGTTATGTAAAATGTTATTTTATTTATCAAAATCTGGGAGTGAATATGCTAGAGTAAGCAAATTTTTAGTAAATTTCAAAATTTCCGCTCTGTTTTAATTCATGGTAGTTTTAATGAAATCCCGGTCACTACATCTGGTATCAGAGCCCTGGTTCAAATCTGGAACCGAGGGCCTGCTTAACCTGCAAGTAAAACATAGGACATTAATAAAAATAAAGGTAGAATAAATAAATGTAAAACAAATTTACCAGGTTACTACATCTGGTATTCAATTACAGACAATTCAGTTGCTATTGTGTCCAAACCACAAAAGTTGTCCAGTCGTTTACGATCATCCCGGTCACTACATCTGGTAATGTAGTGACCGGGATTTCATTAAAACTACCATGAATTAAAACAGAGCGGAAATTTTGAAATTTACTAAAAATTTGCTTACTCTAGCATATTCACTCCGAGATTTTGATAAATAAAATAAGATTTTACATAACAATTTGCATAACAAGTTAAATTTACATAACAATTTGCATAACAGGTTAAATACCTCGTTCTGATGTTGTCGCTCCCTTCGCTTGAACCTATCTGCCGCCGCTTGCTCCTTAAGACACCCCAAAACCAGCCACCCTACCGACCAGTATGCCTGGCCCTAGGACATCAATGGACGTCCTAGCCCTCCGAGCCCAAAACCCCTCAGCCCCGGTGCACTGTAAATCCCACCGTTAACTAACTCTGTCCCAATGCTCCCAAAATCTCCTCTCCTCGTCGAATGCATCAAAATGAATCCCTCCAAAAATGAATAATCCCTTCCATGGTCCTTCTCCCTCCCTTATGCCTCCTTCACCGCCCTCGCACCTTCACTCCCCACCAAACACCTTATCCATACATTTATTTCTATTTAATGGTCTTATCCTTTACTTAATGTTCCTTTTATGTATGGGTTACGTTATCCCTTATGGGATACGTAACCCCATTTAACCTTATTTTATTTTCCCCCATTTGTTCAACACTTAATTAATCAATTAATTAATTACTAAACAAATTAATCATTAACCAATAATTTAATACTTAATCATTTAATGACTCACTTAATAATTAATCATACATTA